>JAXGGS010139975.1:6914-31611 GCA_035585475.1 Armandia brevis
AAGGACGTGTTGGGATGTGGTATGTTTGTCGTCCCTCGGTGACACTTGGTTTTTCTACGACTGAATGCGCCGTATTGAAAAACCCCGGAAAAATTCCCCCGCAGTGATCGACACTGCGCTGTGTCACAACTTACAAGAAGGGGCTGAAAATTAATATCTCAATAGGGGCTTTTGTATGGCGGGAGACAATTAGAGGCAGTCATCATCGTAAATCATTTTAATAAACACCTCGAGTTTATTATCCTCGCTGTGTAAATGGCGCGTGGATTCTAGGTACCGCGGAGACTCATTTTATACGTTATAAACACGTACATAAAGCTTCATGAATAAACAACGCTGTGTGACTAACGATCATAAATAACGGTTATGTTGATAAACGAGGTGAGCTAACTAAAATATAGTGCCATATTTTAATGGGCGGCGGTGCAGTGGGACTCCTCTTTGTAGTGGGGATGTTTATTCTCATAAAGTATTCAAAAAACGTGTCACTGATACGATGTCCCACAAAGACGATCTTTAAAAATGGATAGGAAAACATCGACTCGAGAGAAATGTTTACATCGTGATAGAATAAAGTAATACATAGGTGCACGTTTCCTAGGCGGATCTAAACTTGTGCACTAAATGTCTGAGAAATAAGACAGCTCGGTGCAAACGGGTTAATCTGTTTTTAAAATTACTGATTTAGCCTGAAGATTCAGAAAACCAGTTCACATGCGAATGATGAAACGTTTACGAAAGGTGGGCGACACATCTGGAAATTAAAACTTGTGGAGTGTTTACGCTTGCGCGTGTGCACATAAGAGAACGAGGTACGTCAGGTGCACATTGATTTAACAATAAATACGGATAAACAAACATGGTGCGTTTTTGTCGTCATTAAATCTGCAGTGACATAAATCACCGGGTTGTCGCCCACAAGCGAGCGCATTCATCAATATGTAAGTCAATTTAATCAGACATTCTTCACTGGTGCCAGCCTCTCGTCTCATCCTCCGCTTAAACCCTCCATCATATGTCTGTGATAAGTAAATATTTCATCCCCGCCCCGGCTTATCTTCTGAAGCTGTCAGCCTCCCTTTGTGCATCCATCAATGGCTGCACCCCTCCAACATGTGAGCAGACTAGTTAATGTCACGTAAGCTGTGCAAGCTAGCGAGTTTTTTCCCCAGGTTTATTGTATTATTATTGACAGCACGGATAAATATTTCAGCACTCGCGGGCTAATTGATCGTGACAGCCATTGATAAAGACAATAAACACATCAATCACGGAGGTAATGGAGAGTGAACGAGTTTCTCTGATCCAAGCGGCTCACGTGACGAACAAGTCAGGGAAGTGTATGTCATACGTTAAGTTTACGAGCATCTCGCTGAAATCAATCGCGGCAAAAAGCGCCCAGAAAAGTCACATTTAGGGTGTAAATCTCTCGCTCGCGGAAGCGTTTCGGGTGTATCCATGGCAACACGCACTGGCGCTGGTGTCAATATAGCCCTAAATATATCATTAAATACCACAGATCTGTCATGGCGCATGTATATTTATGGTTAACCCGAAACTGGCGACCCCTAGTCATATGAACGCACGAATGACGTAAGTATTGTCAGAATTCGGTCTGTGGTCTGGCAAGTGTTAATTTGGATGTTTAAGCGTCTAATTGTGATAATGGCTTGCCAAAAAAATCGATCAAGTTTAGTAGTTCAATACGTTAAATGTTTTCATTGGAAACAATGCGAATTTGTAATCGGTATCACCGCTGCATTCAGAGCTGTAGACTTAAATTTGGCTCCTCAGTTAATCTATGCATGGCCTCTTTTGATTGAGCTTTCGACAGAGTCGAGTTATTGCATGATAAAGTAGAAATTTGGCGACACCCAGGCCGAGGTTTTCACAATACATCACACAAGGCAGCAATATTTCGCCGCAGATGACAAATTCCAATCATTTTACGATACAGTAAAAGTCAGAGAAAGGATGTCATACAACAATGTTATCCCACACTATATCAATAACAGGATCTTGTTTTCAATATTTATAGCCGTTTCCTCACAAAATAATTGAGTGCCATGATTTATGGTGGCACTCGTCGGCGCTCGATGTTACAAGTTAATATTGATTGCCGGGTATGAAGACCTCCATCTTCACAAAACACATGTGAAAGTCAAATATATCACGGAATAATGCTTTGATTCATTTGTCGCATGATGAGTTAGCACCTTTTATCGTGTATAAAGTTCATATACACGCAAAACTCGAGCTGAATAATTGGATAAATGGGCAAAACTATCAGCACGTGGAAGAGCGGTGGCAGCGTGAGTGGCGATAAATATAAAAAAGGTGTGAAATCAAGTGTATGAATTATGAAACTGTCTCACTTAACTTATGAATCTTTAATAAAAAGCGCGTTATTAAGTGTTGATGTTTCCAATTTATTTTGCACACTTGATGTTCTTATCGTCACCCGTATCACCTGTGGCTGAGGATTTATACGAGTTATCAGATGACCTGCACTTTCTCGTATCTATCACCTGACTGTTCGCGACAGGTTGGACATGTCCCTGCTTATCTACCTGCCGATCTGCCGGCGTATCTGGACGGGCGGTGTTCCCGCGAGAATGCCCTGTCATGCGGCGGTATCCCGGAGCTGTCCCAGCCCGCGTGTGTCTAGCTACCCCGTCAACAATGCGCCATCGCTCGCCTGTCCCGCGGAAAGATCACAGCCATCCGTCTCTGCAGCCCCCGCTGTCAGGGCGGAGGACGGATAATGACAGACTGTCACGGTGTGACCGACAGGAGACATAAACAAGCTCGTGCACCAACCCTTAGCTATACATAACCGTGATGGATGCGCCTGCATTATACATGCTCAGATATTGCCTCATCCCCTGTCAGCTTCCCCTAGTTTATGAAGTTATTCGGCACCTCTAAAGGCCGCTGATGATGCTCAGGACAAAGAGTTGGTAGTGAGAGGACGTGTACCCCTCAGTGAAAGAAAGTAATTGCCCATCACACGAAAGTAGGTCAAGCTAATGGACGAGACGTATCAGATATCCACACATTCATATTTCTCATAATGATTTGACCATCACATTTACATGTAAGAACATATATCATGTTCTATTTATCCCTTAGAGGAGTTATACATTAATACTTAAAAACTATATTTACATGACGAAAAGAAAGAAAAAAAACTTATTAGTCTATTCTAATGTTAAAATGTTTTTACCTTCTTAAGGTTAACATACTTTGGAGCCCATTTTAACAATTTTACAGCGATCTGGACGTATTTGCTCTGTTGGATCAACAGAATTTGGTAAATATCAGTATACCAGTGCATATTGCAACATTTGGATGATAAATGGTCAGGATTAGCCTGCGTAGCTATAAATCAGTCACATCTTGCCACTCCAATACATTCCATTACCCCCGTTCACTATTAGCTCCATTTACACATATTCCCATGTATTAGCTCCATTCAAGATCATTTCATCCACTTAATTTGTATGGAGCTAATGTGCTGTGGCCAGCCTGAATGATGACGGAGAGTGCTCTATCGCATGCTGGTACAATTCAAACATAATACATTGTGTTCGAATACCATGTTTAGCAGAATGAACATTGTGGATATTATTTTGCGCTGGGCCAACGCAGCCTGGCGCCATTAATTTACATGGGGTGGCCGGTCAGCGGTCTATACATTGAAATTTGTTTACATTTGCCTGAGTAAATCAAATCTCTGTCCTAGGTGTTTGCTGAGAAATGTAACGCTGTTTGTATGGGGTACGTAGTAAACTAGAGGGGTGGTTTATATTGGCCTTCACTCACCCTAGTACATGATGTTTGCGGAGGTGACTTGAAAGAGTGCCAATCGTCTAGTGTCAGCTTTTGCATGAGCATACAAACAACTTCATTCCGTCCAAATGTTGTCAATTACCTGCTCCTCAACCTCGTGATTGACAGCTGTCAATCAAGCGCGACCGCCTGACACCCACGGTAGCACAGGAGCAGTAGCTCGAGCAAGAAGGGGGTGAAATAAAAGTCGACAGCCTGGTGGGAAACATTTAAAGGGCACGAATCTAAGGGTGATGTACAAAGTGTGAATGAGCCCTACATGCCGCAGACACTTGACACAAAAAGGAACTGTCAAGAGGCCGAGGTAGCCAAGTGAGAGAAGAAAAGCGGGCGTCGTTTAGCATCTTTAGGCGGGACTAATGCACACAAATGTCTCCTCAGCTCATTACCCATCTTTACAGCGCTAGTTAAAAGCTTTTAATGTATGTACGATTGTGAGAGTGGCAAATTTCATCAGGGCCACGTCAAGGTTTCTGCTCGACCGAGTGCGATGATTAAAGATTAGAACACGTTCAGGCGTGATTAGGATTCGCAGAAGATTGCGCAGGTGAAAATTGTTCATTTTCCGCCCGCGTCGGACAAAGACGAAGCTGGCCAGAGGCAATCTGTTCCCAGTCATGTTTATCAATCAAATGGAGGGAAAGTAGAGGGAAGGGGGGAAGACAATAGGGGGGACGGGATGCGAATGGTGGACAAACACAAAGCTTTCCGCCTCACCGGCATATTGATGTAAATCTGACGGGGGAAGAGACGGAACAAAAGAATTAATCTCAGATGATGGCCGCATTTTACCTGGTGAAAGGTGAGCGAGTCATTAATCACCGTCCCCCGTGTGACAACTCCGCCATTGTCACAACCGTGCTATCAACTACTGTGTAATTGTAGCACACATCAAAGCAGTGCGGTGAGAACGACGGGGAAACAGGCTAGGGGGCGGTTACTCACAGGCACCAGTCTAACCACCATGCTTCCTCCTTTCCTGCGATGGCTTTGTCCCGCCACCAGACCTCCCTGAGGTCTCTTGTGGTGTGTGGACAGAACTTGTCAGGGAGGGTGTGAAAGACAAGCGCCAGCTCCTGTCGGGCCGGCATCGAACCTGGCATTGAATCTCGGCGCTCCTTAGACACGGTGGCCACTGTAATTTAACCTGGGCATTGACGGCCGGTTTTCTGTGTATTACTTCAGGGTGGCTGCAGATGAAAAGCGCCGCTTGTGCCCGCCTTGTCCGGTGGGATCAGCCCTGAAATGGGCGTGTTGGGCCGGAAAAGTGCAGTAATCACGCTATAATGGCCCCAGCACGGGTAAGGGGCGGCCAATTTGGGCAGCATTACCTAGGCATCTTATACAAGCCCGCGCAATAGCCCAGCAGGTTCGCCGGCCCTTGGCCAGTTCAAAGACACACGCAATCCAGCCGCCAACACAATGCGGTCTTCCAGCGGCGCCTTTCTAGCTGAGAAGTAGGCGCTAATTAGGACATTTAGTGCGGGATCAACACGGATTTAAGCAGGTAAATTGACACTTGAGTTGTGATCTCCCGCCAGGTATTAGAGGCCATTACCGCACCGGGACGAGAGTGAAGTGGTGTCCGCTTACCGCAATCCCCCTTCTACCTGCCCACAACAGAATCGAGCTCACGGCTACCTATTGTCACCGCCATTGTATGTAAATGAGCGTGGGGTGACGATATAAAGCAGACGGGTGCACCTCATTCAGGCTTTGAAGTCCTACAGGTTACTAATTGATAGTCAACCCTAGACACTCGTATGACGAGCCTTTAATTGTAAGCTGATGCATTCCCACCCCTTGGCTTAGGACCACCGGCACTTGACAGATTTGTAACATTACCATCGCCGACAACGGGCCCAACTTGTCAAATATTCTGTCAATATTTGGTGAGGTGAGCGCCGATGCAGATTTTCGTCAACTTTGAGGGTTATGAAAAGCAAAATATTTGATTGAAACCGGATACGAGACGCACCTGTGCCCGAGTCTTTCTATTAAAAAATCGCGCTCGACAATACATTGGAATTCTCCCTGTTAATTGTCATCCCTTTGAAGTTGATATATTCACCTGTTTGATGGGAGAACATACGATACGTCCGACCACAAGGGATGTATGTGACAAGGGGGTAGTTTTTTGGGCCACCTGCACGGCTTAAACTGGGACTACATCGCCAGAGAAACTGAGACAGAAAAACAATACCTACCTCTACCATACACGCTTGTCAAGTGGGGGTATTTATCATCGAAATGAGTCTCCTTGTGCTTTTAGTCGGGTCCCTAATGCATTTTAACACAGTAATAACATCATATGTATGTTAGTGGATAAATAACGTGTCAAAAAAGCATACATCAAGCTAGTGACAAGCCATCAGTTTAACAAACAGCCTTGCGGCCAAGCTTTCATCTCGGCTTTCACATCGTCATTGCTGTCGGCCGCCGCCTGTAGCCGCAGAAGTTAGTCAGTTTTTAATTTGACTCTCTCCCCGACAGGCCCGTTGATACGGCGCGGTGTTCCGCCGGTGTAGGTTGTATCGAGAACTCCCAGGTGTTGGCGCCCCTCGCCCCGGCCTGGCAGCTCGACAGGCAGGTGAAATGATATTAAACTGCCTCGGGAGACAGATGAACACAGAGTTCATTTGAATTTCACTGTGCCGCCTGCGTTTTCGACATTTGCTTAATAGCACAATGATGGATGTGGGCAATTTTGATCAGATTCGCAGTCATTTGTCAAAATTCGGTGGCGGGGAGCGTCGGTGCGCTCGAGTCGGGGGGGCCTCCCCTCCCAGGAAAGCTGGCGAGGTTTTCCTCCGCCGGCCGCCCAAGCATGGAGCCTGGGTTCCGCTTTCCGCATCGCCGCCCACAGCCTCCTAGAAGCCCGGGCGGCGTTGATTTACGATGTGCCTCCGATATGTGAAAGGCTGACGGTATGATTGGGCGATTTATAACACCCAGCACAGGCAAGTGATCAATCTCCTCTCCCCACCCTTCGACAGTTATGACACAAGCCGCCTAAATTTCCGGCATCGCTGGTGGATTAATACGCGCCCGTCCTTCAGTCTGACTCCGCCACAAAAGGAAATGACACGGTATCATTACACAATGGGGGAAAACACGCCCGAATGTCATCGGCGAGGGGCGAATTTCACCGGGTGGCAGCTAAAACTCGGATCGATGGCGGATGTAAAAGTACACGGTGGTTATTGTGATGTAACCGGGTGGCATGATAAACCGCTCGCTTTTCATCACGGGGCCCCGCTTTTATACCATTAAAACCGTATCATTTATTCTGGCAGGCGACCAGTCGAGCCCATACATCATCCCGGGATAAAACACAAGTTCCATTCACGGGTCATGCCGGCTTTTTACCGATGATAGATTTATGATCTACGATATGACAATGCCGCCCATTCATGGCAAATGAGCTGAATTCCAGATATCACAAAAACCGGCGACAATACAAAGCGCACAATTGCATAACAGATGATAAATTACGGGCGATGGGGGATTATGACATATCTGGTGGAAAAAAGCGGGCGATTCGTGACTTGCCGATTGAATCCTAATGACCTTATCGTTGCAGGTATCTTGACAGATGTGGGCATTATACACAGAGGCGCAGATCCAATCTATCATTCCTCATCAATCGATAATCTTCATTGCGCAGGTAGAATAATAGATTCACGTGTGTTATAAAAACTTCACCTGTTCGCCTGTGTGAAATCATATCCCCATAGTACAAACGAGGAGGGTTTTGTCGGGGCGTGAAATACGACTGGTGGCGCAAAGTCAGAACGCGGGACATCAATATGTATTGTTGTGCGCATTAGTATCGGGCGAGGTGAGGAAGGGCAGGGCTGTAAGGTAAATTACACGCCCGGGCACGGGGTAGATGCCCTCCCGGACAGCTATAATGAGGGTGCTACTGTACAAAACACGGTCAGAGCCAGAGGTCAGCGCTCCTGCGACACTTCAAAGCCGCGCGATTTTAATTTACAGTCCGACATCACAGACGGGGGCAGCGATAAATACCGCTCCCTGTCCCGGATGTTCGCAGCTACCTTTAACCGCGCGTGATTTAGCGACAGGTAAGTAAAAGGGGCGCGCGTTTAACTCGGGTAAAAAGTGACGACGATAACGTGAGAACTAGGCCAGGCCCGTATCTCAGTGTCGCCGCTTTTTATGACAGATACGCTATAGATAATCCCGTATATATGAGTTTTTTTAGATTACTCGCCGTGGGTATGGAATGTTTGTGTTGTTTTGTAGCTACCCACATCCCCCTCCCGTCCTCCTGTTGTCGCCCGCCATACAGAGCCAGTGAACCGTACACACCTTTGTCAGTCCGCCCGGGCCCCATTGTCCTCCCTGAGAGGTGATTCATTCTACCTGTCAGCTATGATCGTCTGTGATTTTCACCTGCCGAGCCCACCTACGATGATCAAAGGCCTCGCGCCGACCCCTGACTGCGTTGATTGACTGGTCAATAGGCGAGCTGTCGGCTCACTGACACCGTGACTACACGACGCGACGTCCGCGGGAAATTACACGCGTTAAATGACAGGGGGCGCTGATCACAACAGCGCGCCACGGACCGGTGCGGGCCCGGGGGTGCGGGCTGGGATAGTCCGCGTACTCAGGCACAGGGGGGTAAATAGCCGGCTTCCCCCGGGGGGAGGGGAGGTTGTCACGGAGACCGGGCATCCTATCGTCACCCCACATCGTCTAATGAGTGACCGAGTCCTCTCGTCTCACGGCTACAATCTTCAACCCGGTCATTAGCCATTGTGGGGGCGCTGCAGCCAATTACCGAGCTATGACAAATCACTAGATCTATGGGACCCAGGGGCTTCATTCCTGCCCGTATTACAATACAAGAAAAGAAACGCGGCGGAGGGTGAGTTCTCAGGGTAAATGCGAAGTGGAAAGTCCAGGGGTGGGGATCGGCATCTGTATCTCTAGTCCATCTCATCACGTCATCGCTTCACAATGCCCGTTTCTTCACGCAGCTATGTTAACCGGGCGTCCAGGACCCCCTCTACATGGCAGCAACAGCCATTAGACAAGTCAAACATAAATCATATCCCTTCCCCTGCTGAGGGAAATTTATGGGTTTTAGAAACAGTTCACTTGGCCCTGGGCAAATAATAAAGCTAAAACTTTGTACGTGCTGACCTGTGCTGGTTAAACGGCGCAGTTTTGCTGGCCTTGTGATAAAGATGGATAAAATCACTACAAATCACCTGTGATAAATGTATTTGCGCGGAAGTTCATCTATATAAGGACCCTACAGCTCTTTGCCAAGCACCTTACAAGGGGGTTTGATTAACTAACGAGTCAGACACACTGTATAACCCTTTAGAGGAGATATACGGCCTGCCGCTGGGCCTGCTTTACATTATCTCTGAGAGTAACTGGCTAATATCGATATTAACACCAATAAGCCATCAATTGTGTGTCCGACTGACTTGTAATCTGCCCGCTTGGCAGCCGCTCCATTTGGCCGGGGTGATGCATGGGCCCGCCCGTGCATGAGATATGCTTTTCTCGACGAGGATGAGGGATTGCCCAGGATGCGGTGCCAATGCCGGGAGCGGCAGATGATCAAAGCTGATGGAGTGAGGAGAAGGACGATACATCTCACCGTAATGGGCGAACACGAACAATGAAATGTTGTCAGATATTTCTTTCGGCTAGACAACAGCTTAGGGTGGATTATGGCTGGGGCCAGTCCATATACACGGCGCGGACCTGCATGTCAAAGCATTAACCTCAGGCTGCAATCATCTCTAATATCAGTCAGCTTGTTGTTGTGGTTTTATGCGTAACAAAAGCATGATCTAGTTAAGAAGCCAATGTCCATCTTAGGCCACACGGTGTTTATCATCGATCGCCGCAATTAAATGCTGCAGGTCAATCTTAACCATGACCTACTTTTGATAAAGACATCCAACTGGACAACAGCTCGCCGGGATCTTCCTGTCACCGACAAAGCTTTGTGTTAATCCGCTGCCTTCTCCAGCATCTCACAATGACCACGCGGTTTGGTTAAGCTGACGCTGTCTGCCTTTGATGGTGGCTGCCCGGGGTTTAAGCTGATGCGGCAGGAAGGAGCATCTGAAAGGACAAGGGCAGTGTTAGATGTGAACGTGTTAGGTATCCGCCCGCTTGTGAGCCTGATTGCAGGTGACAGCTCGCCTCGAGCCGTGACAAATTACCCCTCTCCCTTCCCCGTCATAATACACTTAATAGAGACAATGGGCTGTGGGCCGGGGCGCCCGCCAGCGTTTCCTTATTACAGCCACCGCCCCACGCGGCGTTATCAGCCAAGTCAGCCGTGGATGATTTAATAGGGCAAATCGGCTCTCGGGGCCGCCAGCGTCTTATGCGTCGGCTTATACACCGCATAGATCACAGGGAAAACAGGCACTCCTCACGCTCGAATGCGCTCAGACCTTAATGAAGATCATTTCATCAGGCTGCCTGCCTCCGCAGCATCCATCTTCAGGAGACGCGGCCGTGTGATGTAGAGGACGAGGTGGCCGAGGAGAGAGTCTGCTGGCTGATAGATAGAGCGCCAGGGGTCGGGAGAGCCCTCGCCCCCATCCCCCTTCTCTCCCCCTCCTTAAGCCGGTGGCTCGTGTGAAGTGAGGGGACAAACGTGATTAGGCCTGATTACCAGTTCAATAAGCAGCATAACTCGTCTCCTGTACGCTCATAACTCCATCGCCGCGCACTTTGATCTGGCTTGCACACTCTAATTGGAGCCAACAGCTGTCTGCCCGAATCCCCACACTTCAAATGTTATATGATTTACCGCCGATGAATAATGGATGGGGGATGAGAGATAAAACGGCTAACAAGGAAACAACTCAACTATCTGTCGGCCAGACTGACGGATGGGCCGCCCAGGAATAGGCTTACATCAGATAGAATCGCCAGTGGCAGTGCATTATCGGAGATCATATACCAGAGGCTTGTCTAAGCCAGATAAACCGCCAGATTATACACCGCTGAGCATGCTAAAGAAAGGTCTGCCGGCTACATGGTCAGGCTCCATGGCAACTAATGATTACTGAGACCGACCACCAAAATTGCCATAGAGACCGAAAGGCCTCTGCTCCTCCGCACCCGACTCAAATGGCCCTGCACAACATCAGTCATTTTCCAAACTTTAATTCCAAATTGGGAACAAATTTTGGTTGGGGAGCGTGGCGGGCCCGCTGACAGCTCGACCATTCTGGTCGGGACATAAATGCAGAAATGCGGCTTGATTGAGAGTCTCTGCCTTGGCATTGGTCGCAGGAGGCTACAAATCATCGCGGGGGAAAGGTTTACAATTAGTTGCCGGTCGGATCGGGCGATATTCGGTGAGAATGTGAGACGAGGGACTGATCAATCATGCCCGGGTTATGATGCCTGTCACACAAAGTGCTTCATTTGCCACACTCGGACAATTCGCCGGCAAAAATGATGCATTTGTTGTTAAATTACGCACGACGTGGCTTGTATCTTTTGATGAATCTGCGCATCTCCAGCGATGCTAAGCCTCTAGTGTTTCTGACGCTAACTAAACCCGCCTGTCTCTCCCCATCCATCCCGCGTGATATGTACAGATGTGAGCGGTAATGTCTTCAGGATGACAATCTGCCATGCGATTTCTAAATGACTGAGATTCAGCCTAAGATAATGGGACGGCAGATCCACTTAGGCGCAAACATCCAAAGTGATAAATGAGAAAATGTCCTGCAAATCTCCCTTCCCCTGTCAGCCAATAATGTACGAGTCGTCTAGGAAATATAAAATCAGCTAAAGCAGGCGGGGAGGACCCCAAGATCATAAACATCGACTGCAGCACATCCTCTTCCCTTCTTTATTCATTATCTATGGGAGCAAGTGGGAACGAGCGTGCCCCAGAAAGGCTAAATAACACTCCCTCTCACAAATCTCACATCCATTCTAAATACGCCGGGTGGGGAATTAGAGCTCAACAGCTGAAAAATATGTGCCAACTCAGCAGAAAACCGCCCGATACAATGGCCGCACGCTAGATTTGCCGGTGAGTCGGGGCAGCGTTATCCCCTGCTCCTGGCTGAGCAGTGGCTCAGCTTTTATATCGGCACAATGAGAAACAATCTGGCTTTAGATCCTGGTATATTGCGAAGCAAGTGATCAATTGAAATTTACGCGTAGCGTAAAGCACGGAGCAGATTTAGTCGGCCCCCGAGGCCCGCAACGACATCGGGCGACAGACAATAAAGGCCGTGTAGCCATTGTTGTAAGATTTAGATAGACAACTTTACTCTGTGTGTGTCGTTTGCCTGTCACAGACGCCTGAGTTAGTGTGCTGTAGGGTCGTATAACGGGGCCGGGCTGGGCCCGAGTTACGTCCCCTGACATCCCCATTGTCTGCGCGAGATTGATCGCGGCGGTAAGCTTGCTATTGTCATACGGATTGGGAAACGCACTTAGGCCGCTCGCCGGCCAAATCCGGCTAATACAGATTTATGTGGGGGTCGGTGCGGGGAGATTGGCATCGGGGAGGGCCCTCATGCGGTGATGTACACCAGAGCAGGGGGACGAGGGCACGTCAGTCCCCCCACCCCCGTCACGGTGATGCATGGCTCAATCATAGCCCGTGGAATGCTGATGGAGGACGGGGAGAGGGAGAGAGGTTAATATGAGGACCTATGTTCTGGTCAGGACGTGGCCTGCTCGAGCAAGTGATACCACCTCATAGTGTATAATGCTGCGCAGCTGGTACGTGGGAGACTCGGGTTATATAATCGATACAGTAAGTGACGGACTGGTTTAGAATATAACCTACACCTCAACCTTTGACTCGACTGGAGTTAAGTAGACCAAATCGTACACTCAATCATCGACCAATGCGAGCAATTGGGAAATTAGGTCAAGAGTGATTAGATACTCGGGGGAGTGTTGAGATAATTTGAGTCAGTGATTCAGACCTAATCCTCTTCATCAGTACAGGCTGGGGGATTATGCCGCTTTCATGTATAGCAAATGTATTATGCATCTTAGATATGAAATATCCGCGTCAAATCGCATGCATTCTGAATACTCAAATCTTATCGAGGCGAATACATGGCATCTCCTCGACATGTTAGACACCGAATACAAGGCTGTGAAAAATGTCAGAACATTTCCATAACATCACTCCATCCTCCACACGGCTTGCATACATTTGAACCAGCAGCCAAAGGTGACACGGCGCAGCCTCCTCGCCTTCACTTAGAGCGATGTAAAACCGCCATGAGATGTGATTATGACACGCGGGGGCTAGCAAACTAATGGCCAGGGCCGAGTTGGAGACAAACGAAGATCCCGCACACAATGCAAGACACTTCGTCATCCGCGACAGATACACCGGCCTTATGGGGGCCAGGAAAAATCGCT
The DNA here is from genome assembly GCA_035585475.1 of Armandia brevis. Taxonomy (NCBI): domain Eukaryota; kingdom Metazoa; phylum Annelida; class Polychaeta; family Opheliidae; genus Armandia; species Armandia brevis. The sequence continues at coordinate 20,184 of JAXGGS010139975.1, forward strand.
GTCATCTATTACATCGCGGGTCAAAAAGATGGCACAATGCCGGGTATGAGCAGGAGAGGGGGTGATTGATGGGTCTGCGGGGAGACGTGATGCTTTAAAGCCGGAGACAAAAGGCGATGCCTGCTTATGGCCAATGTAGAGGCGATGGTGAAGGGGGTGATGTCAATGCCGGCTTGACAGGCAAATGGATTGCCTCGGGCAAGGTCAAGCTCGGCGGCCACTGTTCAGTCGAAATATCACCCGGCTTAGGTATTTTGTGTCATGTTGGCTAATCTAATATTATCAGAAAGGTCGGTGCTTTATGAAGTAATATCGCGCGGACTGCTTGACGGCGGCAGCAATGTTGGTGGTTCATGCATGTTTAGAATTGAAAGGAAATTCCGCTGGAACCACACAGACGTTGTTAAACGTGAGTGACTGTGGCCTGACGAAGATGTACACATCGTCGGCAGCCAACTCAAGAGTCGAGGCAGCGAGAGGCAGGGAGAGGGGCCACAGTCGGGAATGTCAGATATTTGCAAGTTTGCAACCGAGGTGGGCAGGGGATGAAATAAGCACCTAAAACCTACTAAAAGCTGACAGGGAGCACACATTGGGACCCTATTTACACACCCCGGCTTGTTGAGTAAATCTCCACTCGAGGCTGGAGGACAATATGCTACTCAGCGCGGGATGACTGAAGCACAATACCAGTGGCGGGAATGTCGCTGACAATTGTCGTCTGCTCCAGCCGGGAATGTGTCAGGGGCAGGTCGGGGGAAAGCGATGGCTGACCACAGCACATGGCAGGGTCGGCGCAGACATTACCGACACCCCGGTGTGATCCGTGCCAAACAAAGCCCTGAGAAGCGAAAACAAAACTGACTGGAATGATGAATGGTATGAGCAGTCATTGACACAATCTAGTGTTACAAAGCCTCGGTGTGTGCTCTAGGACAACACCGGTTCTGAGCCCAATGACCTTATTCGACAATAACTGCCACGAGCGGCAATCGTACAATAGCCGAGCAGAAAACAAATATTTGAATTGGAAGCTGAATCGGTGATTTGTCCACGGCTGGGAGACTGATATCTAACCTGCCGCCTAAATGTGACGCTTTTCTGTTTTAAATGGTGACTCAAGAGAGGCAAAGGTTGGAATTGTGTTGAGTCACCGCCAATTCTTGTCAGCCATAAAGCAATTGAGTCGGATTTGAAAACATTCGAGTAGACATGCAAGGGTCACTGAAAAGACAAATGGTTCTTGGTTCTATGCAAAACGCCAATCCCCAAAGCATCTGATAACTAGGTCAAAACAGTAGAAGTGCGACAAACTCATCCACAAGAAATCCCTCTTAAAGTTTCAGTATGCCAGCTAGAAACAGCATCAGCATCGCATAGTCATGCCAAGCGGAGAGAATCCGGGCACCCCACCTAAAGCGTATCTGCCTCACCTGCGAGCCTCTTGTCCTCCGTGTACTTATGGGGGATGAGGAAAGCTTTGGTGGGTGGGCGCCTCGTAAACCAGTGCTTCTGTGTAGCGGGCATCCAAAAGGAAGGCATCAACAACGCAAGTCATAGTCCACGGCTGTAAATTGTCCACAGTTTCCTTCCTCACATCCACTTAGCCGACCTCCGCCTGACACGCTGCTTTATAGGCCCGAGGCAGCAGCAATTGTGTCCCGCGATTTACTGGCTTTCCTCTGTTTGTATATATAAACTAGCGCGGGTTATGTACGAGCAGATTGCCTAATGAGGGAGTTGGGGTCAGAGCTTAGGATGAAACACGAGCTTCAGGCTGACTACAAGCGTTTATAGATCTATATTGAGTAGTTTAAGAGGCATCATGGGGCTCAAATGGGTCACACTAGCCGTGAAAGAGGAATACAAATGACCTGATTCGGCTATATGCGATTCGCTCAGCGTTCTATATCAAATGTCGCCTGCCGAGTTGATGCCGTCTGGCGTGACTTTTTCGCTGCATTTGAAACAGTTTCTACACATGAAAATTTGCCCGCGACATTCTCCTGAAAGCCCCGCACAGCGGCAGCGACGGTGACTGGGTCGGGTGTCTCAGCAATTTAGCGGCCGTGTTTCTAATAATGGCGGAGCGCGCTGCCGAGCGGGAGAGGATCATCCAGTAGTCAATGTCAGCCGAGATTGCCTGGCGCGGGAGGCAATAAAAACAATAAGCAGCGGAAGTCCTCCTCGTCAGGGCATGCCACGTGACCCCGTCCCGGTGACATCATCACTTCTGGCGCTCAAAACAATCAGAGGGCAGCTGGCAGGACATCAGTTTACACTCATTACGCCGGGGAGATGGGTGTTATACATGGACTGCGGGCAACAACAGGATATTATACATGGGCTGGAGGCACGCCGAAACTTACACGCTCGTATGTTGTCACACAAACTGGAGGCAATCAGGGGCGATTAGCTTTCAACAGGAAGTCACCGGCAAGACGAGTCAGCAGTGGGTGACAAGGAGATTTATCCCAGGAAGAAAATGCTCGGGAACTATGGGGCCACTTATCAAAATTGTCTCCCCTTTGGCTTGAATGTCTTCCTAATTTACAGGGCTTATATAGCAGGTATAGGATGTGCTGGCTGCTGATGTAAGGAGCAAGGGTTCACCGATGAACCATTATTATAGAGATTGTACGATGTGATGCAGAGATTTTATGCATCTAATTTAGCCTCCCTGCTACTGAACGACCTATGGAGGATATTAAATCAAAGTTCTGCAGAGAAGAGACTCCTTTCTTAGAGCCACCATAGGAGATTGCCCGGGATGGAGAAGGAGTTTGTATATACTCAGGCTTTATCTCCGGTCTTAATCGTGACCTACTTATCATGACCAGCCAAGGTTCTTTGATAACATGTTGGCGTTCTCATTTTTTTTGCTCTTGCTCTCTGGCTACCTGCACGGTATTAGAGTCGGTGTCAGATTAGAAACGTGGTGGCCGGGCACAACTCAGCCACTCCCGCGATATGCAATGCTCCCTCCACTCCGGGAGCATCAGCCATGAGAGTGCCACCGTAACTCTCTATTCAGGCGAGCACCCTGCGGGCTGACAAATTGTTTCACTTGTCCCATTCCGCCGGTGACAAATGGCTGTAATCAAAGCAGCACCACAATAAACCACGATGGATGTGTGAGGATCACGGGTGAGAATGTATTTTGTCGGCTCTAATATTTGCCGCCATAGGATATGATTTAAGCAGGCGGGAGATGGGGGAGCTGGGATGCGCCAACGCCGGGTTCCATTGTGCCGGGTTGATAAGTGTTATTATCCATTGCGAGTCGGGCTGTAATACACTTGACCCCGACCATGTATCACGACCAATATCTCGGCCCTGTGCTATTGGCTGCCACCTCCAACACAAATAACGAGGAAAAAAGCTCGCCCGACACCCACCAAACAAGTGTCCGCCCGCCAGATACAAATTGCTTCGCCCGATAACAATCACGTTCCCGGGCAGCGAACTAAACTAACCGCCAAAAATCGCCAATATCATCTGCGATTTTGATTGAATTTTGACAAAATCACACCTCCGATAAGTTGAGTGATCTGGGCGAGATGCATTATGGGGCTGTCAAGCTGGGGAGAGGCGAAGGCTCAAGGCGGGCGAGCCGTTATTGGTTTTCTGCGGTCATAACTCATATCTAGTGATATCCTCCTGTCATAAGGCAAATCCAGTGTCAGAAAAAGCAAATTAATCAACATGTTAGTGCCCGGTTATGAACAGACAAAGGAAATTAATAGAGAGGCCGGCCAGATAGGAGATTTAGTCCTGAACCCTCTAACACTTATCTATATTAAATCAGTCGGGCCCATATGATCCAGGGGCATTCCCTCGCATCTGCCCCGAAATAATTCCTCATCCCTGCTTTGTCGCCGAGATAATGTATGGTCCCTAATCCGGCAGATATCAAGCGGCTTAGCCAGATTACACGGCGCAGGACAGCAGATTGGAGCATGTAGAGCTTACCCGGCCGGGGAGTGTCCCCCCTTCCCTCTCCTCCCGCACTCTTGTCACACCCCCGGCCGGATTTGTTGGCAACGTAATAAACGACGTACATCGAAATGCTAACCATATTCACGAGCATGTATTTACAAAAAGCGGTTTTGATGGGAAATGTATGAGCGAGATATAGATGATCCCTCCCCTTTGTCACATGGGAGTGGGACGAAGATGGATGAGGAAGCGAGCGCTGGCTCATCTGGTTAGGGCAAGCCTCGTATGACAAGCTCAACAGCAGGCCCCCGCTATTGTAACACAAATATTTAGTGCTCAGCCTAGCCCAGATTACACTGGCAGCATTTAGTGTTAAGCGTCGTAAACCCTGAGCTTTACCGTTTCAATTACATCCGGAATACAATTTGTTCGCCTGATGCACTGGCTGCCTTCAGCTGCGGAGCTTTGCCATGTGTGAACGCATAAAAGGCATTGACGGCCCAAGACTGGCCACTAAAATTACTCATTCCGACAATCAGTAGCACTAAAAGCAGGCACTCCTTCGCAAAATGTAGATTTTTCCTCTTTACAAGCCACTGCAGCGGCCATTACTACAAAGAGAGCATGATCCCTTACGGTGATATTAATGCACTGAGATGACTTTTCAGTTCTAATTTCATCCAACCTCTTATCCTTGTGCTGGCAAATTACAACTGTAACTCGAGCCTTTAAGTGTCAAATTATATGCATTGTGTCTCGTCTGAGAAGCCGGTGATAAAACAAGGGCGGCTTAACATGAAATAGGAGATTGAGGATATATGACTGACAATGCATGACATGTGGGCAGGTGAATATGTCGGATTCATTCATCATTCACTCCAAGTAATTACAATGACATATGTATCGTAATAGATCAATCCATAAACGCCAATAACGGTAAATCGAATGATGGATTGCTTCTTGTGCAAACGCGGAGAGAAAGAATGTTGACTTTGAGTAATTTAAGAGCCGTATTTCAGGTCATAATAGACCACATGCCATCTCAGCAGTTGTGACCTTGAATTAAAGTGACTTGCTCAGTAGCTGGTGTCGCACAAGTCGTCTGACACGCAACTTCCATGTGTCTGCATCCATTTGTGTGCAGTGGCCATGTTAGGCCAGAAGTGACGACTTGTTAGCTCGTGTCTTGGCCCAGACAAACAACTAACCTTGTGTCATTGAACACAAACGCTCAGAGTGCGACATCAACTCGACCTATCTATGGCGATGCTAGAAGAACATGCCTGAATGTCTGCCAAAAAAAGTCCAAACTGAATGAATGATTTGAAATTACAGATGAAAGATCGCTTTTGTATCGAGTATTAACATCTGGAGACAAATTAGTACGATATTTCATTCTGCGGTGAATTATTCCCATTGAAAGCTTGATTTCAAGTGGCAGTTCAATTTAAACATAGATCGTTAATCAAGATCCAATTAATCGTTCAAAAACACTTAATTGCAAAAGAAAGAATGCAATCATCAGCGGTATTGGATTTTTCTACATCTCGATATAAAACAGATTAATGCGTATTAATTTAGTGGCTCGTCCCTTTGACATCATGAATAAATTCAACTTGTCTCGCCAATAAAACCTCTGAAAACGAATCATAAATACATAAATATATCACAATCTGACGTTTTGTCATTGTTACATAGCCAGATGTCTCAAAATAGAAATGGGCAAAGTTTCTTCAACAAAATAGATGAGTTAATGGACCTGGCCTTTTTTTTATAAAAAACATAAAAAACATTTGATCGCCTGCATGTCGATGTCAGTTATTCCATTAGAATCTATTAAACAATGAAAGGGGCTTATTACCACCTGGCTAGACATATTTGTATCATCTTTTGATAGATGACATCCAATTTTGAAATTAATTTTAATGTTAAGTTTCAGACAGCGCGTCTGCATATCATTCACCTGCTGTGCAGAGAATATGTGGGAGTCTTCAATCAATTAATTACTTACGCCACGTCAGACAATTGACAGGTCACAAGGCTAGAGACACGATTCTTAGTTAAAACCGAAAAAAAACATCCAGCTCGCGTATGTTTGCCTGCCAAGTGAAAAAACAATGCTAATTTGATTACCTCGGCAAGGACGTCCATTTCCAGCAGTTGGCCGAGTCACGTTTTTGCGGGTGTATTTAATGTTTTTGCCACCTCGAGAAGACAAATATGCAGCCGGAGTATGACACATAACTCGGGCATCACCTCGGACGGGCCGGGGTGAGAGTTCTATTAAGCAGGTCACACCCTGTGAATGCCCGGGGGTAGGGGGGAGACACACATATAGCTCATAACACCTCACACTCGCCCCGACACCCTCGAGGTGTTACACTCATTAGGCTTTCTGTCAGCCACCACACCTTCTCGTCTGTCTGTCACCACATATACGTCACATCCGGTAGCAGCATGTCTGGCAGACGACACCACTTGTCCCTGACTCACGCACCTTTCCCGCCACTTTTGGACTCTCGCCCGGCCGGAGCCCCACAGGGCCGGAAGATCGATGACCTAAGATAGCGTGGTGGCTGTTGACGGTTGAGGCGACACCCCGAGAGCGTCAATGAGCCTTTTCCAGATGTAAATGGGGGAGACACGTCGGGCTCGTGTCCCTCTGTGGCTCGCCGAGCAGCCAAGCACGACACATTTGAGCAGGAAGTGAGACACAGGAGGCCGGGGATCTGCGGCGCACGACCTGAAATCTTTATCACGCCGGCTGGCAGCAGAAATGAGGGCGGGGAGTTGGGACTTATGATACATGGATTACGGGATAGGAGGAGGGCCTCGGGGGCACGGGACCCCGCCAAAACCGGTTTGGTTCGGGCAGCTAGCACGAGCTAATCCCACCCCGGGCGAGCTGAGGCGGACCGGAGCCTCCGACAGACACAAGACCAGCGCGGCCGCTAGAGACAATGCCGAGCAATTTGTAGTCGCGGCGTGACACCGCCCGCATACTAAACACACCCTGAAATATGGATGCCGCTCCAAAAGGATAGCCTGACACATTTCAAATCTGATCAGCCGGGCCTATAAACAACATTCTATTGTCATTACGGCGCGTGCTCGGAATCGCCGCCCCGACTCAAGTGCTTTATGACGTGCAGCTAAAAGCCGCTAATTCGCGGCGTATCCGAGAGATAGCCCGGGACGTCCGCCGCGATTACCGCATCGCTAGATACCAATGATCAAAAATGAAAACACGCTGTGAGGCATTAAGGCGCCGCATGCGGACAAGATTGCATTAGCGCGCGGCTGTATTAGGAGATATAACGGGATGAGGCAGACTGCTGGCTCGGTGCTAGGCCTGTCATAGCCTCTCATTGTGGCTTATTTATCTGCCGCTCTCCACAACCCGCTCCATTATCTGTCGCCCGTTATTGCTATCCGATGATGGACCGGCCTCATTACGGCTGCCACAATGAAATGACGCAACATTACCGCGAATAAATCTCGTCCGCAGCAAAATGACTAATTATAGAGGGTGATATTATCGGTTATGTAGGCGAGTTTTTTTGTCGGAGGAGGGCTGATGCACGAGGCAATCGCGGTTAAGAGACAGGAAAACATCCGTCTCCTTGTGTACTACTGATGGTGAAGTCCCCATCCTTCCATCTGTCATTCCGCAGAAGAATGGCGCAGATCTACAACTCGTGACTGCCGACATCCCTCACTGGCAGCGAATTCTACAAATCGCCCATGAAGAAAAACTCAAGTCTTGTCGGTGAGCTGGTGCCGCTCAAAGTCCTTTCTTATTCAACACGAGTCTCATCAGCAAAGGCTCAAATCCTCTGATTAGGCCTAAGGATGACAAACGGGCAAACAGTTCAGCAAGGGCGATCCATTTTTATTATTTACTGTATATCTATATCATTTATCAAGGGGGCCGCACTAATATCTCGGACCAAATAATGTATTGCCCTGTTAGAGACAAAAAGCCAAGATGTATGGGCCAATTTTGTGTAGGGACAGGAAAGCATCCGTCTCCCGAGCAATATCAATGAGGAAGCTAAACAATCCGACAATGCAGTACAAATTCGTTATCCCAGCAAAACCACTGTCTATGGCTGACAGGCGAGTAATAGAACAGAGCAAAACAAGACATCAATACGTAGGCAAGCGGAGGAAAGTGTCCGATGGTAATCTAATTCTTGTAAAGCACATGCACATCCCACACCGGAGATTTAAACGTATCACTATGGTAACATTGTCAAACTTTACAAACCGATGCTTAACGCAGCAAACCGGACAGGTGCTTCTTCATTTAGCGTCAATCAGGCGACAGGGATACTATATCATTGTGAAACTTTCTCCTCGTGCGTGATTAATCCAGCGTGTTGTGCACGAGACAGATATATTTGAATTCTTGTTTTGAGCGCCGCATGTCAGCAGAAAAAGCTTTTTTGTCAAGTTTATCGGTGACCTGGCCAATTTTACGCCGTTCTAGCTGTCGTTTTCTTGATGGTTTTGTCCATTAAAAGCAAAAAGATTCTCACACACCGGCTTGATGTATGTATTCATGCGCTGAGCCGACAAATGCTATTATTCATTATTGACAAAGCCCGGGTGGTTAATATGACAGGGCATGCTATCCCGACATTAACCATACAAGGGACAAGGTTAAAGTGTAAATGAACGCATTCAACAGTCAGAAGAGGAGGAGACAAGATTATTAAGGCGCTATCTTTGCGGCGCATCCCATACGGACTTATAATTTCACCCCCGCCGTTTCACACATAAATCAAGGCCCCCGATGTGCGTAAAGCCTGGAAACCACTGTAAAACATCACCATTATCAACACACCGAGTGTTTTATCCTCCAGACCGGGGCATTACAACAGGGCAGGCGCGGAATGAAAGTGTAAGAAGTTGTAATTTGCGAAAGCGTGACTTCATATAATTACTGCATCGACTTCGCCCAACACCTGGCTCCGTCGACGAATAGATTACGGCGGCATATATCATTCGGGCGACGTCAGGACCTAGCGTGCTGTCCCGCAAATGAAAACTAATGATGGTATAGCCATATTTTTATGCTGTGCGGTGGACATATTAAGAAGGAAATTGGCAGCATATATCATTGTAAAGTGACTCGCTCTGACGGGGAGAGCTTCCCGCAAAGGGACCGCAGCAATGCATCATGGGACGAGACCATAATGAGAAAACATCTCGCGAGAGAGACAAACATAAACACGGCGTATGATGGCCTGACTATGATATATTAGCGCAGGCGGGGACAAGGCCAGGCTTTATACAGACAACACAACACCGGGTATAATAGTCACAGGGATATACTTACACACCGTGTGAATTATTAAAATTGTGTAGGATTTTCACAACGGCGTTAAAACTTAACCCCTGATGTTCCTGTTGCTGAATATTTCATTAACGCTGCCAAAGCCTATTAGCATCCAGCATTATTGGCCACCGTTGTCGGGCCGTTAACACCGGGAGAGGGACATTATTATGATGAATATCTCTATATATCACGAGTAATGAGCGCATTGACAGGGGCTGAAAAACTCGTCCTTACCAAGATACACAGGCAGTAATAATGTATGGCCGCTTGGCGAGATAATCAGCGCAGCATTATATACAACCACAATACACATGTCAGACCAAGACAAATTAACAAGGAATTTCACCAATAAACCAGCTATGAAAGCAATAAATATCGACGTTCGCGTCGCTGAGTGTTCCCCGTGATAAATCGCCTGTCATCTTAGTGCGTTTTATAGTCGGCCACGCTCATATACCGAGGTTGTCATCCCGCAGAATGGCAAATATAATTTTTGACGACAGGAAAATATTTTAGTCTTATTGTGACTTTGGTGGCCGCGGCAGGTGATGGGCGCATAAAAGGGCATCGCTTATGCGTGTGTCTTTTCATCTGTCATATGTCAACATGTGCTGATGGACATTATTAATAAAAACCATAACCAGATCTGACGAGCTGACTGAAACTATTTATGATCGATCAATCATCCTCGGTGGAAATGCGAGTTATTTGCGAGGCAACAAAGACGTATTCGTCTCCTGTCGGGCTGGAATCAGCCTTTCTAAGCATGTAAATGCCTCAATGCCACCACAAAGGAAACGTGGCTCGTAGATTAACAGCCTAAGAGAAAGACAGCACAAAAGAAATCGCCCCGCCGTAGTCTGACTTATTGTAATCTCTGACCCGGCGCGGTATATCACCCGCAAAATGCCCCCTTGAAGCCCGCGAAATCTCCAAAAAGTCTCGGGGATCTCATAAATCTCCAGCTCGGGGGCTGAGGGAATGACAAAAGGAGATAAAAATAAGTCATCTCGACCAAATTCAATATGTGCGGCGGAGCGTGAATGCTGAGAATGTATGACTGGCTTGGCGGTGGCTTTTCCCGGCCTGCGAGGACCCGCTGATGGGCACGGCGAGACAGCGAGGATTTCAGCCGCAGCAGAGGGCATTACCGCCAGATCCGCCCGGCTCCTATTGTATCGCGGCCTGACAGTCGGGGAAGACGAATGGCCCCCCAGACCCCGCTTCGGGCGGCCATCATCGTCAAGTCTCAGCCAAAACCCACATTGTGACGGATGCTGGCTGCCGAGCTCGGGGCCGGCCCGCAATCCCCCCTGTCGCCGGCCCAATCCCTGACACATGGCTCGTCCTCGCTGATGGCCCCGTGAAAAATCACTTTTTGATTTGCAACAAGCCCGAGGAAACAACAAAATACGAGAGTGTATAAGGGAGTGTCAAGTCGGGGTCCTTCAATGAGGATTTATCGGCGGGGGAACTACCAGCCGGAATGGAGAGATCATTATTCTCCCCGTCCGTCTTAGCCGAGCGCCGGCTACCTCGGGACTCTAATTTCCCGCTCTCTCCCCGAGTAATTTGTCCGCCACAAATTTGTAATTTGCTGCTGTTTTAAATCAAATCTATCCGAATATCGGCGTGACAGGACCTGCCGGGACTCATTTTCGCCGCGCTGAAAAATTAAACAGGTGTGGCACGGCGGTGATGCGGGTGACACGGGGCGGTGAGAAATGGCCGTCCCTGCCGCCTTTATGGGATGTGTTCTCGGATCCTCCTAATATTGTAAAACAATCAATATAGGAGGGCGTCGGTGGCAAATAGCCGCATACATCACGGCTAAGTTGATTACATCAGCCTCGGCCCCAGCGCGACTCTAAACCGCTCCCGTCCGCGATGTTCATCCACTAACGTGAAAAGTCAGGTCAGGACTCCATAAACTTGTCTGCCGAGCTAACTGGTTACGCAATGACTGATTGAGCACAGGCCATTGATCACCGCAGGAGAGGGCTAGCGAGGTGATAGGTGATCTGCAGGTCCCTAACACGAAACTCATAATTTCTGGGTCATTTGCGCAGGGAGATTCAAAAGTTTGTAAACAGGATTTTCAAGGGTAAACTTTAAGGTGTCTGAAGGTCACGTATTTCCAAAGAG
>JAXGGS010139976.1:4373-18447 GCA_035585475.1 Armandia brevis
ACCTCCTGTGGTCCACCTGAGAGACGTCCCATCCCCACAACCTCCTGTGGTCCACCTGAGAGACGTCCCATCCCCACGACCTCCTGTGGTCCACCTGAGAGAAGTTCCACCCCCACGACCTCCTGTGGTGCACATGAGAAACGTCGAACCCCCACAACCTCCTGCAGTGCATCTGAGGAACGTCGGACCCCCACAACCTCCTGTGGTGCACATGAGAAACTTCCCTACCATGTTCGGCGACATCAGGGAGCACCACGTCACGTTTTGTATCGACACCTCCGGCAGCATGTACAGATTTATCGACGCTGTTAAGGAGCACCTAATCGAGGCTATAACCAGTCTGGCGTACAGGGACGCTGACAACACCTTCAATGTGGTCGAGTTCAGCACGGGCGTGATGCAGTGGTCTGACAAGATGGTGAGGTGCACGCCGGAGACGGTGGCGGTCGCTGTCCAGTGGATCAAAGACCTCCAGCCTAAGACGGGCACCAACACGATGGACGCTCTGGTGAGCGCGTTCCAGGACGAGGGATGCTCGGCGGTTTACCTCGTTACTGACGGCATCCCCGACCAGGAGGCGACCGAGGTGCTCGACCGCGCTATTTACGCGGCGGGTAACCGCCCGGTGCACTGTTTTTACGTACAGGACGGGAAGACGGACGAGCAGGCGACCACCTTCCTGCAGGATCTGGCGATGGAGAGCTACGGATCGTTCCACGTGATAACGATTGCGCAACACGGCGTGGTGGAGCGCATCACACCGGTGTACCGCGCCGAGTGCGCCGCGGAACAAGTAGTGCGCACCAACACGGGCGGCATTGTCACCGCCAACGATAAACTCACATCGATGACGACCACGTTGAACCACATCCCCAGCGTGCTGGAGCATCCCATCATAGTCCCCAGTCTGGCGGCCCCTCTCCCCTACCCTCACTACCCCTATTTCATGTACCCCTATCCGCAGCGACACTACTACGAGCACTGCGTACCCGTGGAGAGCTGGTCGCGCTATCGACCCGCCAGGAGCTGGATCAAAGGCGCCAAGGAATGCGTCATGGATGGCATTGACTTTGTGCCCGGGCCCGGAGCGATGCTGATCGGGACCACAGTTTTCGGGAGGAGACAAGATGATGGGCTCTTCTACGTCGGCAAAGTCAAAAGCGAGGTGAGTCAATAGAAATTTCAACATTTTCACCCTAACATTTAGCGAAATAGTGTTCAATTAAGCGAGATCGACTATAAATGTTTTACCGTAATTTATTTGGAATTACATTGTGTTGCTTCAGTTGAGGAACCAGAAGTTTTTGGTAGAATTTGGCCCGTGCAAGCATGGTAAATGGAAGGACACCGTTTACCAGGAGACATTTGTCTATGACATCATCTCCTATGATGACGGGATGAGGCACGCGATCGTCACCCATGATAAAGTGCTGGCGCCATGGGAGCCCGAGGGGGAACGCTACGGTCCCGGTGTCGTCATAGAAGGTCAGGAGAGGAGAACCGCAGGAGGTAAGTAGTATAAGCTGATACTACTTTATATCACGCCTCGCTGTATCACACAGGTGACGGAGACGAGGCTCGCGTATGACCATGCGCCGCTTTATTAAGAAGCTAGAAAAAAATGGGGATACAGCTGAACCGGGTTTAAGCGAAAACCGTGTTATAGCCAACCGAATGTCCGCTAGTCTTTTTGATACGCGAGTCATTACGCAAGTGAACGAGCACATGTGAGAGATGTGAAATTATTCTTGTAAATAAACCTGGTTATTCTTTTATGTTAAGGAGGAGGACCGGACGTGCCTCTAATCGTGGCTTTCCATAACGGTAAGACTGCCTCGGTTCCCGCTAACGTGGCTGTATGGATTCCCTCAGCCCTGCACGAGAGGGCCGAATTTGAGATAAAACTGCCGCGGAAGGTGAGGAGGGAATTCTCGCAGCAGAGTTACTACCCCGAGGAGAACCTGCCTGGTTACCCGACCAGCGACACGGGCGCCATACCGCGCGAGTACGACGTGGTGCACTCCCGCTGGGTGAACCCTCCCGAGCACCTCTACATGAGCGCTGCCTACCCGTGCTACTATCCCCGCTCGCCCGCCTACTACTACCCCGACCCCCCGTCTTACCCGCGGGCTCCCAGCGCGGTGAGGGGCGAGGATGTGGACGCCCTCATCCCCGGCACCGAGCTCACCAAGTCGGCGCTTAACGAGAAGGTGATGTCGCAGCTGATGCAGCACAAGATGGTGCTGGAGGACAGGCGCGTCAGGTGCGACCAGGAGACCGCCAGGCTGCTCAGCAGGCGATCCAGGGAGGAGACGAAGAGCATCCTCAAACAGAACCGCCATGACAAGTCGGTGAGCTTCGGCAAGGGGGACGAGAGCGACCTGGAGGGAGAGTTCGATGCCGGGGACCTGGAGGTCAGAGATAGCGGACGTGGCTCCTCGGAGGCGCTCTCTAGTGACGAGTATTTCAGCGACTCGGAGTTGAGGCAGTCCAGGCAGTCCAGGATCTCCGGGTACGAGTCAGAGGGGGACCTACACTATTGCACTAAGGGAAGAAGATCACGATCCAGAAGCGCGGGTAAGCTTATCTAAGTAGCAAATACTACTCAACAGTATAGCAATTACTACTCTTGGAGACATGCATAACGCAAGTCTTTTCGGTACAGTCATTCGTGCACCAGTTTCTACAAGGTGTATACTTACCACACTGATACTTAGTCCATTTTGTCACGGGACTGAAATCCGTATTGATTATTCCTTGAATATGGATAGATATTAAGAATGTACTAATTTATTGAATGTAGGACGTTGCCGGTCGAGATCGAGGTCCCACAGTAAGAGCAGAGAGAGGCCGCCTTGGAGGTACTGGAACACCGACTCAGCCCCGGAGATGCTAGAGCCCATGCATTACGGTCCATATAGGGTCGGGCCATATGAGGAGAGCGTCACCCCCGTACCAATCGAGCTCAGGGAGCAGAGGATGGGCCCTTATGGAGGTGTGTATACTAGTTTGATTTAGCTGTTTTGTTAACTTGGTTACACAAGGTATCAAACACTTATATTGACTGAAAAGGTATAATAACTGTACGTTATCGATATTGAATGAGATGCAGTTTTTATCATAGACTGTGATGATAGCAAAATTTTAATATATGTATCTTTTTCTACATATTTATAGTTGAATGGAATGCCGCACTGGGTGGATACGTCGACTCCTTAGCTAAGTACAGAGGTGAGGGGAGCGTGAAGGAATCAATGGGTTACTACCCCCACCCCCCTCAGGCCAAACCAGATAAGCAGGGCCCGGGAGTAGACATCAGTTTATCTGTGGGGGGTAATCTGTCCGAGGCCGAGAGGGCTAAGTTGTCCAGGAGAGAATTCAGGTATGTTCGACTTGCATCCTTCTGAACTCAAACATGTAAGATTTGTACCAGATGGGCATAATATTGTGAACTCTTTAATGTGATAGATTTGTTTTTAAATTCAAGTTAAAGCCTTATTAATATTTCGATATATGGTAGACGGAGAGCTATTTCACGTGCATTATATGTATGTTGCTAAAGAGCTATCGCACCAATATGTATAAATTACAAAAAGAACGTGTACTTGCAAGCATGTATATAAATGTGCCGGGTATCAATATGAGAGAGAAATTGAATATCTGTATGTTGCTTATTTTGTAGATAGAGAGTTATTGTACATTTATACTGTTAAATGATTTGGCGAGTTTAGTGGAACAGCTGAGTATGATGTGATATTTTGTATATTTATCAGGAGAGCTAGAGCTATAGGACGTGAGGAAGACTGGCAGAAACGTCTTGTTAATGAGGATAAGATGACGATGGTGATGAGGGATCAGCACAGGGAGAGGATCATGGATCAGATAGGCAGAGAGAGATCGAGACAACAGGAGCAGATAGACCGGGTAGCCGCACAGAGAGAAGCTAAGAAACAGATCAACGAGCAGCTGAGAGGGAGGATCGAAGAGAACGTGGAACGGGAACGCGCTAGATCAGAGTCAAGATTAGAGGCTGCGCGCGCAAACAGAGCCAGGCGTGACGATATCGCCGTGCAGAGGAGGAAAGAGGTAGAGGACAAGATGGCAAGATCTCAGGTACGTCTCATTCAAAGATTCCTGTGATGATATGTTTATAACTATTATACTATTATAAAATAAAGATGCTCTCAATGGCGGTCCTGTATTTACCTGTCTATCCTCTCTGAAATATCATTTCAATACCTTTTACATTCGTAGACTTAATTATTTTCATATCGTTAGAATATTTTATTCCTGTCTGATTGTCCTCTTTATTGTTACTATATAACACACGGCGATATCGGAATGACAGACCTGTACATGTTTGTTTATATTTGATGATACAGGAGGCTAAGAAGTATAACAACGAGAAGCGCTGGCACGCTCATTGCGCCCGAATGGCGGAATCTGACACAAACCAGGCGGCGATGGGTGCGTCCAGACAGACAGCACACGCCAACAGACAGCAGAGGTTTAGGATGAGAGAAAACGTAAACCAGCAGAGAAATCAGCTGAAATCACAACTAAACGCATCTGGTCTATATTCACAGGTTTTCCCTTAAGCTGTAAGAATATACATGTATACACAAAGTGTATCACGAGCTCTTTATACCATAGTTTAAACTATTTTAATCTAGGGCGGAAAATGATCAACTCTTGGGAAAACCCCTACTACTATTACAATGTACATGTATGTGTAAGTAGAGAGACGTTAACCACTGATTTTAAGTAGTGTAAACGAGATTGCTTCTGAATCATGAGGAGCTATACTAGCTAACCGTTTTTTCAAAGGCTTAAGACTATTTTTCCAATTCAAGTTTGTGGAACATATCTGTATGTACTTTTATCAAAGTGTGTTGCCGTATGTTATAGGACCACTGCTAGTTTGCTCAGTCTGTTTTAATAGTGCCAATAGCTGTATTTTATAAGTGATGAATAAGAGATTAACTATTTTCAGTCAAGTTAAGTATAATAGTTTCCTACGTCTTAAAGCAACACTTACATTTTTATATACCGGTTTATCTACCTTGTTAATTAACATCTTGGAGTGCTCTTAATTTTCAGGGACTAATCACGAGCTGGTATTCATGTATGTGTAAATCAGTATAGTGATGATTAACCGGGGCGGGACACTCGCTTTTTGCCAAATATTTGTTGCTCTATATTTTGTTGTAAACTGTATTCTATTATGGTTCTGTTAGTAATATTTACAAGTTTATGTGTTTCTGGTTTACGTCCTGTTTATGTGTTTTAATCATGTCTTTCGTGCAATTGTTGTCCAAAAGTTGGTCTAGCATATTCTAGCCCGCACCTGATCTCTGCTACAAGTATCAAACAACTCAATTGCACTTGTAATTATGTATTTATGTAAACACTAGTATTATCATATCTGCTCATCAACACAACATACAGTCTAGCACTTTAAATCATTATTTTATCTTTCATGTGCATGTGTACGAGGTAAATCCAGGCATAATTCTATGCTGTAGGTGGTCGTACTGGTCATGAATCATTGCCAATTCATCACTTTTATATGTTAATACTTTCTGTCATACTGCGTGACATTTGATATTATCTCATTATTAATCATACAAAATTGTGATATTTTGCTGTTTCAAACTTTCCAAATGTAAAAAGTATAAAGTTTCACTTATATTAGTCGTTATAGCAACACATGATTGTACATCATGTACATGTAAGTACTGTTTAATCACAATCGTCCAAATAGAAAAACTGTGATATTTTCATCTTGAAATTTCTGCTACATCTGTTCAAAGGTACAAGTTACATGATGTTTAATGCGATAAATGCAGGTCTTAATTAATATGTAGCTTAGCTTCTTGTAGAATTAATATGTCCGAATAAATTCTATCTAACCAACGAATAATAGTATTTTTTAAGACGCATGAAACTAACTGAACATGGAATATATTCATTATGTTTATTCAAATGTCATAGATACATATCTACACTATTGGTGACAAATGCCGATTTACACATCAGACACAGAGGCTCTATACCGTTAAATACTGCTGGGGTCTAGTAGTAGTATATGTAATGATGTGTACTACTCGTCTAGGGCTGATGATAAGTTCTAACACACAAGCACTTTCTACAAGATAAATATAAAGTCACACGCCATGGGCACGCGCTAAATGATACAAATTACAAGTAACCGGTCATGGGACTAGTTCACCACTAGGGAGGGGAGAGTAAAATGCACTCAGTTCGAGAGAGAAAGATATTCACGACTTATTCTTATCTTGGCAAGACGTTGAACACTTTGGGATGATAACTTAAACTTAACTACAGTTTTCATGAAGAACGAGATTGCTACATCAGTTCCTAGATGGAATATTTACATCTACGAAGAGAATCAAGTCATGACGGATAAGCTCAGCTTGAAATTAAATGGAAATCAACTCAAATTACGCACAATACAAATGTAATTCCTCAGCTAGGATTATCATCTAGTTGTTGCTATCTATATTTACAAGCGTGATCCTTAGGGTTCAACCCAGTGAAAAGATGTAAACAAACAATGACGTCATAATAAACAAACAAAACGTGGTGCACGTTGATGCCCCCCTCATGTCATTCACACTGTCACATACTATGTCACAATTATTCGCATTTTTTTGATTTGGCAAAACCCTCTAGCCGATTACAATACGTGCACCAGGATACTAATATTGTATTCAAAATGTACACGAAATTACAAAGTTACCATCTCTTTACTATTACATTTGATGGTATTTCATTACTCACTCTTATATCATGTGCATATATAATTTACATATTACATTAGTTTGGTTACACTAGTATGATGTCATTTTGATAATAAATACGTATAAATGTACATGTAGCCCTACGCTGCTGCTGCTGGCATTTTGCATAGACAGAGATCGTTATCACGTACATGATTGCGTACATTGTACATATATGTACACGTACAATCAGTCGCCACATTTATATTAATTAATCCTGGAAGTTAATATACACATACACACATGCATGTGACAGTAAATCTCACTTGATATACGAGCGGATCATAAGATAGTAATCGTTATCACTGTCTCCCTGACTGGTGAATTGTATACCCCTAATTGTAAATTGTATATTATGGTACCTTTTGTATTAGTAAATGATATGACAGTAAGTAGTATACCTGAACGCGATTTTATACATCATGGTTTCACGGAGATGGTAGAGGATTATTTCTCGAGAGGCACACGTGTATCTAAAATATCATACATGACTGCTCTGTATACAAACACTTATGTGCATGCAACGCGTGATATTGGAAAGCATCTGAATATTGTAAGCTCGTGGGTGATATAAGAGACATACCCTGTAAATCACATGAATTGGTAGGCATTTCGGTGACGTTTTACCTTGAACAATCGATTTTATATATGACATTGGTCAGCATTAATTATTACCTCTGATATTTTACAGTAAATGAGTGCAAACAATGTAGGTCAAAATTATAACAATAATGCATGTGTTCTAATGATGGGTTTTCTTAGCCAATTTTTGTATTTTTAATGATGTTAAATAAACCTAATCAAACTATAATTATCATCAGTAACATCTTCCTACAGGACACTGTTCTGTATGATCAAGCATAAGCGAATTTCTCAAAAAATATATTAGTTTCTTACATACGCATGCATGTACATGTTACCTTGGCCTCACGAGTGGCCAGGCCCGAATATAAACTTAGCACTCTCTTTGAGAGCTGAAAATGTCACTTACAAACGTTACATCTCTACACAAATCAGACTCTTGTCCGCTACACCTTGAGCTATAAATTGTTGTTCTCGTCTCCATAGTGCTTAAAGCTGAGACCAGACTGAAATTATATCTCCTAGTGACGTCATCACTCCCGCAGTGATGTCAGCACTCCTAGTCACGTCAACAACCACGATAACGTCACTTCACTCGAAGTGCACATCACTTCCGTCGCAGTAATTCAGTCTCTAGAAATGTGTCAACAGAAGTTGTCATATATTATGCCCAGTTGGCAGCTCGTGAGCTGCCGATTAGTCCCAGAGGTATGTTGCTATGACAACACGTTGCTATGGCGACCCTATCTCCGGGAGATGAAGAAAGCGGCGAGGACGGAGAGAACACAAACACCGGCGATAGCACCTAACGTCGGCCATCCGACTGTCTCTGGTATATAGCGGAGAGCTGCACGCTGTAAAAGAGAAAAACATAATTATCACCGTATAAAAACACAATTTTTTACCATCGATGGGCTAGTTAAGTTATGGAGCACTACTGCGAGATTCATATAGCTTAAGCAGAAAATTAGTTCTCCTCCGGAGAGAAGCGAGTCTGTGAGCTATTGAGTTGTCACCTTTGACCTTGAGTAAAACACTCCAGCTGTTGAGTAGAGGGAGTGAAGGGAAATCAAACTTCACAAACTAATATGTCAGTGAGATATTGAGAATATAACGAAGATTGGTAAACTATCAAATGTGACTTCGCGGTAATGGAGGAAATGGAATAGAAATATGTGAAGAGGTGCGAGTCGATAATTGAGACATCAATCGAGAACCAGGCGGCATTCTTTTTCTGTATAACAAACTAACAGAATCAGCCATATAAATCATCAACAGAAACTTTTGATTAGGTGACATGATTGGAAAATTCCCGTCATTAAGCATACGACAGGAAAGCGATGGAAACATTACTAGTGAGGCAGGCATCACAGATGCGATGGACGCCACATGTCCGTCCAAGGTCCTGGCCTCTATCTGGCCTTGAGCTTTTGTTACAGAGAGGACAGACGATAAAAAAGAAACCAGAGACACAGATCACCAGAATCTCCAGTCTCTAGAGACTTTGTCGGGGTCAGAGTAGCTGCAATGATGGTAGTTTACAAGCTTAGAGGCTAGAGGAAAGCATTGATGTTTATGAGCTGAGATGAGATGATAGCCGAGTAAAGAGACAGGTGATTTATAATCACACGTTACTGATCATAGTCGTTAAGTTATCTACTGCAATCATAGGGCATTCAACCATGTGCACCTGTACAAAGATCTCACCCAAATTATAAAGTCGTTAGCTAGACAATGGCGAGCGAATGGAACATTATCATTACTTTAATTGACGCCAAATGTCAGTGTTATATTAAAGACTTTAGCAGCAAGAGTTGCCTATCTTATTAGTAGCCAACGTGTGCTAGCTTTGACAAGGGGGGTGGGTCTCGTTGGCCAATAGACAGATAATAAAAACAGAAACAATTACATGTATTTATCGCATCATAAACCGCACATATTGTGGGACGATTATTGCATTAACATAATTTTGATAATTTGAGCGAATTGTAACATTGTAAATGGGAAAGGTAATTGAAAATCTGGAGACATTTGAGTGGCAATCGAAATTGATTTAGACCTTTTGAGTCCTTAACTTCTACGAGATATAAGAATTTAGAAACGACGGCACTGGTAACCATTTGGGTGACATCTGAACTTATTCAATGAATTTCATTCAATGATAAAGCGCCAATAATTGGTCATTTTCCATCTGCTCAAGTGTGGGCAACCCGCATCTAACAACCTCCATTCAACAATGACCATGTACAACCTCGTAAACTCTCATCAAATCACGACAAAACAACTTCAATGTCAAGGACTATTTCTAAAATAGTGACACATTCCCAGATATTATTACCAAAAGCTTCTGAATGATAAAACATCTCTGTGAATCACACAGATGATAACTGGGTTTGGCTACCTCAATCCAAGGACTCGTGAATGTTTTTGGAGGACTTTTTAAAATAAAACAACCCACGCGGACCTTTAAATCAAGTCACACAATAGGTCGCAATCTATCCGGAATTTTAATTAAACGATACACTCTCTCAGAATTTCTACTTTATGACTGTAGATTCTATTAGCTGAAGATGACATCACATGAGGTTTAAAAACTACTCCCACAGGCCAAAGGTCAAAACAGCGAAATAAACCAGATGGCGGGCAAACAGCCACAGAATTTCCTGGAGCAGACGACATGAGGTAAGACACAGAAATGCAGAGATCTGAGGACCATTAAGCCGACCGTACAATTTGCTGTAACTGGCCATGGAAGGGAGAAAATATAAATAATCGGGTTCCCATAACAGACAAAGTAATAAACACCTAATTAGAAACGGTAAATCGCTGATAGACTGATGATTGTAACCGCACGTGGTAATTATATTTGTTTATCATTCAGTAATTAGTATTATATAATCGGATGTGGCCCGATTGCTTTAAACCCAGTTCTTGGAGCTTTCTCCTCCCTATCGTCAATGTATCTAATATTCAAGTTGATATGGGAACTGGTCTTAGTTAACGTCAACTGAGAGTCAGGGTTTAACTTAGAAGCAAGTATCGATAGACAAATCTACGTTGAGATTGGCAGTCTAGCTAATGTTCTCGAGAGACGGCGGGCATCGTTTAATTTTTCATCGATAACAAAACCTTCAGATGACACAAAGTGATGGTTTGATGGTTAAATTACGTGAGAAAAACAGGTATTAATGACCTTCGTGTCAATCTCATCCACTGGTAACCATAACAACAATAAACGTAAGGTCGCAGACGCCGATAAAAATGTGATTCATAAAAACAATGCATGCTGATTTAAAACAAAATCACCTGATGCGAGACAGAACTGGAGATTGGTGCATAATTATAAAAGATGTAACAACTTACCCATCCTCCCTGTTCAGCGATCCACTTGGCTATTTTCTCTGTGATGATGAATTTGACGACGAAGCCGACGATGTTTGAGAAGAACCCGCGGATACCTCGCTGAATTACTGTGACCGCCATCCTATATCCGAAACATAACAGGGTGATAACTCTGCCCCAGTTTATGTTTCCATCCCGGAACAGCCTGTAAAATACATTTTACCTTGAAATTAATTAAGAATCATTACAATTCGAAAATAAAATATTTTGGTTTATACTAGAAGGATATGAAAATTGAACTAAATAAAATTGTTGATCAATTGTAGAAAATTTTTCACAGTATAAGGTAGGACAATTGCTACAGGAGAATGGGAAAATATTATTGAAACTTACTTTCTTGCTACTCCGGCGAAAGCCTCGTAGGCTGTATCTGAGTTAATCATGAGTGAACGAATCATGGAATTAAACTGGGTCTCATAGCGAGCGTTTATATCATCTCCAATCATAGCTAACTGTCTTCCAATTTGTGCGGCAGGCCTGAAAAATACAAAAACACAAATGTAAGTTTCCCTTGATAGTAATCGAATATATCTTGTAAGTAAATAACAGTAATATGTAACAAACACTTTCTAACGTCGTTGAGGAAAACATAAATTGTTTACAATCAACAACAGAATGAGTGGTTACGGGTAATTCTAAACCTTTGTTCAGCCTGGGGACTCGCAGTCCAAAATGTAAGATTTAGTCCATGAAAAGATCTCAGAGCCAGCATGATTTCTCTTCATTTAACAGCGACGCACGGGTAAATGTAGCGAGACAAAGAACTCGGGATGGCACGTTAACCGGAGCGACGACAAATCCGCTCTAGTTGGAGAACGAGAGATACTGTTCGGGAAATCAGCTGATGTCTCGTCTTTATAAGAGAAAACACTAAAAGGCTGAGGGCCAGAAAATCAATCTCAGCCTTTCCGTCGGGTTGCCCTTATCCCCGGGGTTAATAAAACCATAGCTACCGCGTGCCCTATTCCCCCAGGGAGGAAGAGGGGGAGGGGGGGGGGAGTGCATCCACGCCTCAACTACCGTGTTACATTGTTTTACTCTACCGATAGGGAATTATTACACATGACGTGAAATTGGCAGAGAAACAAAAGTTCCCAAAGTCTGGAGAAGGTTAACGAGGACAAGGTGGAATCAGAACAGGTCATTACCTAAGAGGGGGAGGGGCTGAGAACGGCTAGACGTGATTTTCTAGGAAAACACCCCAAGAAGCCCGGGACATAACTGCCGACATGATATCACCTTTTCCCAAGGCACAGTTTGCCTCAAGAAAGAGAAGATTAATTATTAAATATATTTTTATAAAGCATACGTTTTATAGTACTTATTCTAATAATTCACCTATGATGACCGAACTGTAAACAAACCCTGGATTACCCGGGGGCGATCACAATAATCTACCGTAAATCCGTCATTTATCATATTCTCCCCAGTAGCGACCGGGAAAGTTGAGACACGAGCCAAAAATAAGGGCGGGTCAAATTATTAATCATTACACAACTCATGTTTTTAAATGAGGGGATAGCTAAATTCACAGGGTGTTTTTTTCTGCGTGTTTACAAAAATCCCGCAAAGAATCGTCCATAAAACAGATAAAAATAATGGGATGGCAATTGCAAACTGCAGTCTCCTACAAGCACCATCCGCTGACATGTAACAATTCTGAGACATCGCTGACTAATCGTTCACTAAATATAAGTGCGTCACTTAGAGTACGTGTAACTTATATTCATGCTTCAACAAGCTTGATTCAGACGCACGATTCTATATACAGACAATTGTGATTTACTCTTTTAAGCAAGAATAACAGCACTGTGTCACGTGTATAAAGCATGTCGAGTTTAACGACCACTTGGCACAAAAAAGTAAAATCCTTTTCCAGGTATTTTTTTAAGTTTCACGTGCAGATCTGACATCAGCAGTAAGATTATACATCGCCTTGTGCTAGAGAACTTGTAAAAACTTCCCTCCTCTCTTACAATCACTGCGAGCGCACGTGTTCAGACTCGTTTAGTTACCGGGAAGAACTACCAGGAAAAGTTTCAAAGGTATGAGGTCATGTCTGTGAATAGTCCAAAACAAATACATCACAAACTAACAAATGAATCCCTAATTCCCAACAATTCATCCAAATTCTGTTGAAGAACCTACAAATGCAATGTTCTGATGTTTTTCAACAAATCGAGTACGCGCGCCTCAGCGAGCGGGACAATTTATTCCTGCCGAAAAGCTGTGAAAAGTTCAAGAGCAGATACAATTTGTAGGTTTGTTCCGACTCAGAATCGGACAGCTGAACGTGTCAAGAAACGTCTGCTCTACTACTGAATATAATGTTAAATCGTCCTACGACGCCTTAGTACAATTTCAATGTAGCTGGGGATAGACAGAATATGTAAAATATTTGAACTTTACCTAGAGAAATCATCAAACGCGGTTTGCCTTATTATCTGTTCCTCTTCATCATCCATACAGCACATGGCCGGTTTTATTTCTAGTCGTCAAACATCAGACTATAAGTGAGAAATGTGTGGATAATCCATGTGGTCCTTGAAGAATGTCACAGACAACGCAACAGAAGTCAAGTCTGGAGCAATGCGGCAAGTTTACAAAATCCTATGAAATGAAAAGCAACTTTTCTGTCTCTGCAAAGTTCCAATCCATTTCTAGACCCCATGAGAAAGTTTCCCTGTGTCCTGCTCACATGCCAGTGTTTGTAAACAACGTATGAAGATTGGCTATTGGTGGTGAGCTCAGGGGATATAAATAGTGGAGGCGGGTGCCTTTAAATTAGCGCGCGTCTGTTCTCTCTCAGTCACCGGCAGGAGACTGGGGAATCCCCTAGTCCTAGTTCTTATATCCAACACCAGATGTCAGCACCAAGCTAGCGGCAATTGCTCACATGATTGTAGAGCTGTTCAGAACTCATACATAATCTAATGCCAAATCGTCCAGAGAGCGTCACAACTATTTTCAACAGATTCAAGCCAGATAAAAGATTTCTATCAGCAATAAAATGTCCCAATCACGTAACTTTTCATCTTCCAGCTTTGCTGACATTATCCGTAAGATTCATAAGAAGCAATCGGATTTTTTTCTCCAAATTAGTTAGTCCAGTCGAATGGCAAATTAACAATTTTATTTACATTTCTAAAATTCATATGTCGATGTTAGAGCTCCTGCCAACTTTGCCATAACCTCTTGCTCGAAGCGCCTCCAACGCCGAAGTGACCGCCGCCAAGCGACGCTACCAGTCCTTGCCTAGAAGCGAAGCATTTCACAGGCGAGTGAGC
>JAXGGS010140087.1:0-18443 GCA_035585475.1 Armandia brevis
AAGTAACCGCCAATATTCTAACGCACCTATTCAAAATTTAAATTACCGTTAGTTAGCCAGAAGCCTCCGAACACTTTGCATGTTGTATACTTTCGTCAATGATTGCGTGTTAATAAAGTGTTCCGAAAAATATCTTGTTATTTTGCCTAGAATAACTTCAACAAACACACACTTTACTTGATATCCCTATATCTCCGAAGCGCGTCTGAAATGCATGTCTGAGGCACGAGTGGGGAGCGCCCGGACAGACTGCGGGTCAATGGCTAAGTGCTCCCTGACATGGGGGTGGCTGTGGCTGCCTGTCTTACATGTAATGGAATTCTCACTAATTTCTCTAGGAAGTGTTAGTGATCTTGCTCTCGTTACTGCAACAAGGGGGATTAATTGTATTTGTACGTGGTTAAATACAAAAATACAAAGGCTCGATACTGTATTAGCCAGGTACGTAAATAAATTTGTCATTGTGTTTATTTTCTATTTTAAACTGCAGAGGTCAAGTGCAACATGCACTAATGGCTTCAGCGTTAAGGAATGCAGGTTTTCTTGACAGTTCATTGGAATATTTAAGAAAAGATAAGAATGTAGGTGGTACATAAACCTATCGAACTTCATTTATAAATTGCCTATATTGTAAGGCTTGATTAAGGAGCGGTAGAAAAAAAGTAATGACCATTTCACTATTGAAAATTGCATTGGCTTCAATTCAATACAAATTTATTATCTCGAAAGTGTAACAGATCTTTTCAAAATGCAGCAAACGTCTGCAGAAACTTGATGATGCAGCTGTAAATGGCCCAAAAATATCACCAAAATAAAATTAAGAATTTGGCAACTTAAATTATTATTATGGCTATGCCAACTCCTACTAAGAGACTACGACAGCGTGACTTTAGACAATGCAAATTTTCTTGGTTAAATTAAAAGAAAATAATTCACAATACCTCATAACAAAAGAATACACGTAATATATACGAATAGAACATAGAATAAGTTACCAAGAAATCAGTGGGTATATCGAATATAAATGATACATGGTACTTAAAACCTAGGACCCACTTATGAATTATGAATTAACACGTGTATTTTTGTACATTTGTATCGGTGTTAAAGATCTCGCAAGATCATTAAATAAAGAATACATGAAATAATGTACGGCTATTGGAGCTGCATTATACACATTCCATGTAGTTCATACTTATAATGGATGGTCCAACCGTGGGTATATGATGTACATTTGTAAAAGTATTTTTCACGGGCAGCTGTGGAACAATCGTACCGGTATATTTTGCAATGCGCTAAAAGTAGCAGATAATTCCTAAACTGAGCGAAGCTCACGAAGTCCATGTATCACGGAGGCGACAAACATGTCTACCACACACCGTGAACGCAAAAGATCTATGCAACACAAATACTACATCTATGTGAATTAACTACCGGTATATGAATATGCATATACGTTTCATATATACTACATGTATTATTGAATTTGGTAAAAAGGGGAACTTACGGGAATTGAAAAGATCTACGGAATCAATAAATGTCATGCCTGATGAAAACTGGCGCAAACAAGTGTTGAGAAGAACATAGGGTTAACCATTGGAATTGCGTAGAAAGTATGGAGGAAATGAATAGTTTTCGCGTTCTAGGCGAGATTTACTCAATGCCGGCTGAACACAGTTACTCAGAAATGGTAGTGCTCTTAGTAATAAAGTTCAGTAAATCTATCCTGGTGGCTATACCAAAGATCATCTTTTTCTTAGACACGCTTCCGTTGCCTTGGTCTAAAACAGAATAAGTTAAAAAAGTTAAAATGCTAGTGAAAATATATTAGACTAAGCCACAAAGAATTGAGATGCGTGGTATGTGCTTACACTGTCTCTGGTCATGAACCACAAGTACGTAGTGATCAGTGTCCAACATGCGCGATAGCTGTCCAAGTGTGGTATCGACAGATATCTGCTTGAACTGTTTGTAGACCACATCAGAAACAGGGTTACTGGCGGTAACCTTCCCTTTCATCACCTCTGACATCATGTGTCCCACCGTGGCCATGCCTTGCACGTCCCTAAAGTAAAGTGTAAAAAGGAATCACTCTTAATAATAATGTGGGGTACAGTTTTGAGTCTGCTTCTCATTTGATAACAAACTTTCAGGTGCCAGTGTTGAACATGTAAATGTATTTGACTACAAAGGTTTTCAATTAAAAACGTACCCTGATTCATCAACAACAGGGACTTGATCAAAGCCTTCTTTGCTGAGTAAAGACAAAGTTTCCTGAATGGTAACACTTGGATGTACGGTTAATGGAGCCTGCAGACTAAGTGCACTCACTGACAACTTCCACCACCTGCACAGTAAAAATTGTCATAATTAAGCAAATGTTACGCAGCAAATGTTATTATATAATTGTAAGAACTATCCACTGACAATTCAGGCACATGTGTGTATGGTCGAGCAGTCATACATAACAATGGGAGAAATTGTCGTAAATAGAACATAAACGCTACCAAGAAATGGCGAAAGATGCATGCATGCAAAACTCAGATGGAACTAAAATATAATACATGTACATTACTGAGAAACGCAAAGTCTGACAAAATTCGAGCAGACTCAATAAGAATGAGCTTTGTTAGGTAACAAGACAAACACATGCTAACAGTCACAATCACATGGGATTCGTAAAAAAAAAAACACGGAAAGGGGGTGTGGTGATACTGCTGAAAAAAGACTAGGGTGCCATGCCCGGCTGATATATATGAAACGTTTATTTGGTATTTACGAAAAGCAAACCCCCGTTGGAATACTTTTGGCATATACAATATCTCATAACCTAAATCATAACTGCAAATCGGCTAATATATTAAAATTAGAAGAAAAATAATTGCTGATATAATTATGCTGTGCTTCTTGTATCTTGCGAGGGCAAGTTGATCTAAAGGACAACGGTGAAAAAAATGTTTGCTTCAGGATTTATTGTATACCCTCATTGGACTAAAATCTGAAACACTCGTAAAATCCGAAATCTCATCCCCTGGAGATCTTAATTTCCAACCCTTACTTGACTAGGATTGGCGCGAAAAACACTTCTTGCTGGACTGTCTCACTCTTGTCTCAACACGGCTACATATCACAGTTTGAAAGTTTCACATGTTCTTACATATCATCAAACGATAAAGAGGGAATAACAATGACAGAAATGTGATCCTGGATCTTAAGACACGTTTCTAGTACGTGAAAGGAACCGAGGCTAAACTACATGATTTACTAGTATGAAAAGCATGATAGGCTGTTAAAAGGCTATGAACGTGATAATATGCTTGTATATATAATATTTACGGTTACCAATACTTATTGCAAACTCTGGATAACACTGCCACAAAAACAGCATGAGAGGAAGCAAAATGTGAAAATACTTGTAAAACATACCACACTTCATCCTTAGATGTACTGAAAGTATGATGTTCTACATGTAATATCACTTTCAAAATCAACATTTTTCAAGCAGCATGCAGTGATTTTCGTTACGGATATTTCAAATATTGAGAACGTGGTGCATATTGTTGAGTACTCTCTTAAAGACTAACAATAGCTCATAAACTAAATGATCGGTTTTTTACGTATGAATCCTAAAAATACAATGAAAATTACACACAGCTCTCGGTAATAAAACCTGCCACATCCCATAGCATATTGAACCCCCCCCCCCCCCCCCTAGCAGCTACACAAAAATCCTGCCGCACCCAGTCTCCAGCCGAAAAAAACCCCTTGAGGAACCGATCATAAAGATTACATAGCCAAATGGTAAAAGGAGAATGCTTTGAACCTGACCGAAAAGGTTAAGGCATACAAGACATGGTTTTCAACATTCATGTTGTCGGCGCTTTATAGTAAACGTATCACGGGGGATTCATACCTATCAATCAAATCAAAGTTAGTGCGGTGAAGTTTACAATTTGCACGGTATCTTAAGGTAGAAAAACTAACCAGTTCTTGTTGTCTTCATCATTCGTCTTAACATCAAAAAATCCCCTTTCTTCCATCCAATCGTCACTGAGAAACTTGGTCCTATAAAAATGAATGAGGACCATGTTCATTTGTTTTTATTGCAAAAGGCGTAATTATATCTTCATCAGACGAATGTATAAATTATACATATTTACTCACATATAGTTTCTGATGGAATCGGGCAAAAGAACAACAACTTTCTGTCCCGCTCCCAAACCAAACTCCTTTGCAGCCTCGATGGCATAATGCATAGCAGTACCGCTGCTACCTCCTGCGTTAACACATCACTAAATTACAGACTGATATAGGTAACATTTATGCACTGTACTACTTATACTAACATTTCAAATTTGCGCTTGATTTAATTCATGGAATACTGACAACCCTCTAGGAAGAATCTTACCACACAATAAACCCTCTTCTTTAACTAGTCTCCTGGACATGATGAAGGACGGTTTGTCGTGTGTCTTGTACCACTTGTCTACAAGCTAAGTAACACACATTGGACGAATTAAATGTAATGAACATAAAATCACTGAAACAAATTTCAATTGGGTCATTTGGTTTTGAACTAACCGTAATATCACACACAGTCGGGATGAAATCGTAGCCAATGCCCTCAACTTCGTAGTATGAGACGTCAGTTTGGTTGAGTTCCTCTGGTCGAGCTATGATTGAACCAGCAGGATCCAAACCAATTACCTACAAAACATGATTAATGGTTCCCAATCAGGCACTTAATCACACACATATATACTTGCAAATATATTTAAAAATGTGCAAACAAACCTGCATGTTTATGCATGCACGAATATACATAATACATAAAGAATGTATAAAAAATGCATACATGTAGTGTTCATGTATTAAAGATACATTTAGATTTAGCTTCTGGTACCTGTACTTCATTAATCTTAACAGAGTAAAATCTTACCAATTGAACATGTAAGTGAGAGAGGGAACTAAGCAGTGTAACAAACCTTGCAGTCGGGGCATTTTTCCTTTATTTTTCTGGCAATGCCCGTCGCTGTTCCGCCAGTCCCAGCTCCACAAACGACCATATCCAATTTACCTGTATAACAAACGATGAGGACAATTTAATGAAAAGAACCATTTCAAAATATATAGCTTTATTGTCTGACAACTAATCGTCAAATAAAAGGATAAATTGTGTGAACAACAGTAAAAACATCAATAAATTTTAAAAATACCGTCGCATGCATCAAGTATTTCTTCAGCGGTTCCATCGTAATGTGCAAGGGGATTACCCGGGTTACAATACTGAAAAGTACAAAAATATGTATTAATACGATTCCAATCTTTGATAGTACATGTACAAGTTTGCCTGGGTGGCGTGTCGAATATCGCGACAGGAAAAAAATGAAGTTTGTTTGACTGGGCAATCTGCTAAACTGAGCATATCTGCACCAATTTAAGGCCGAACCATATATCATCAGCTGTAGGACTGTTACCTAAAATCAATGACACATTGAATCTTGAATGACGAAATGTTATTTAATTAAAAGTTTACCTGATCGAGAATGTGCGAGTGAGGTATTTCCTCGAGCAGACGATTAGCGACTCCAATGTGCGACTCCGGAGAATCAAAGCTGGCGCTACTCGGAGTTCTGACAATTTCAGCTCCAAGGGCTCTTAATACATCAACCTAAAGCAAACTAGGACAGTCAGAAATGTTTCAAGTAGAACTTCAGACGCAGGTACTTCAATGGCTCTCTGTGAAGAAAACTCAAAATCACTAACCTTCTCCATGCTCATTTTTTCCGGCATCACAATAATGCATTTGTAGCCCTTAACGGCACCAGCAAGGGCTAACCCTATCCCGGTGTTACCAGATGTCGGTTCTATCAGAGTATCCCTTCCAGGGATTAATCTGCCTTCCGCTTCGGCATCTTCGATCATACGCAAGGCAATACGATCCTTCACACTTCCACCAGCGTTAAAAAACTCGCATTTGGCGACTTGAAATCAAATAAAAATTGAAATAATACAGGCTCATCATGCATTTGCACAACAAATGTTTTCATAACAGATAACTTACGAATTTCACATTCCAAGCCAGCTGCTTTTCCAATCTTATTGATTCTCACCAGTGGTGTTTCCCCGATTCTTTTCAAAATGTTGGGTAAAATCTTAGGAGGGCATGCCCTATATGACAAAAAACCATTCACATTAACCAGACGATGTCATCGTACACATGCACTCTATTAATAAATCTCACTTCATGGGCACGTGCATTAACACGAACACTGTTTACATATTTCGGATTTTTATTCTGATAATGTCCAGGTTTATCAATCTAGTAATATATATAACGATAATGTGCGTTATATTGGAGTGATTAAACATCTGAAACATGATATGCCATCCTTACAGTTTCTTCATGCGTGTTTTAGCTAATAAAATAAGAACAAACCGTTTTTTATGAATATGAGGAGACTCTAATCCTTCGGAAATTCCTTGACTATATTTGCAGCGACTTGGTAAGTCAGGTCGTATCCATTTCCTCTCGGAATCAATATTTTCAACTTTTTTGTCGGCCATCTTTCAAAAAATGTTTGATTCTGTGTAATGAGAGACATATGTGATATGTTTGTATAAAGAATATTCGTTCTTGTCTTCTGTGATTACTTTAGGTTGGTTTCAACCACTCAACAATTATATAATGGAGGCTGTGCAAGCATATGGAGACAGATCGATCAGTAACTTAGAATGAATTAAAAAAACAGAACATTTAAATGTCACTAATACGAAACGTAGAATTTCTCTGACCCACAATGTTAATTTCACACTGTTAATTATCAATTGGAGTTTATACACCCTAATGTGAACCCTTTTACTTTCTTATCTTATACCTACAACTAATAATTAACTGTGTCATATTATAATCAAATTACTGACGTAAATGTGTTAATCATATGTGACACATGTGAGCATCCACTTGACATTACATCTTTATAGTAAACAGTACAGTGGCCACACACCATGCAGTAGAGCAATCTGATTGGTTGACAATAGAGGTGTGTCGTTTGCCAGTGACAAACTGTAAAATGATGATGATTTAAAGGTTCAATTGTAAAACTGCTAAGATTTTGCAAGTAACCCTTGCTCCCACAATTTTTTTTGTCATCACTGGTATGCAAGTCTTATCTAAGAGCTTGCCAATATAAGAAAAACAAAATTCCTCAGTTGACGATGGAATTCCAAATTCTTGCTATACATATAGGCCTATATGTATAACTTTGTATTTAAATGTTAGATCCATCTGTGTTTCATTTCGTTGAAATTGTCGGTCTACTGAGTATCTCTATTACTGTATTTAAAAGAGTGTTTATGAGAATCAAAATAGGACACATGTGAGCATACAATCATGAATGTACTACCATTGAAATCGCGCATTGTAGTCGTATCCATCGGGGCACTGACACAAAAAAATCGCCTGATTATGATCACGTGTCCCCGCCTATTCTTGCAGCATGGTTTAGTTGGTCTTGAATATATTTTGAAAATGTGTAAAAAGAAGATCGATGATACGACTGCATATTACGACTGGAATTCGTGATTTAAGGTTCGGTCATGTTTGAAACCGATCTGTATGAGCTGACCCTCATATTCTATACCCAACCCCCATTAATTCGTGTCTTCAAATAAGAATTTGGCTAAATCTTTTCAATAACTGGTATCGTGTTTAATATATGAGCCTAAAGGGCTTTGACAGATACTTAAACCATTAGTCAGACTTGAAGGTTACCCAGAATGACATTAGGCAGCTTACCTGGCTTTGTTAAATCCCTGTCCAGACGCTTATCTTGAAACAAATGCTTGGGGTGATCGTACGGCACCCGGGTTGATCGACCAATATTCAGTTCATACTGCTATCAAACATCCCGGGCCACGTTGCCTGCTCCCTAGCCAATCTATTCTTATCATAGGGATGTAATTTTATCCGCTGAAAATATTTTTGACTGAAAATGCAGATTTATTCCAAAGTTTTTTATTTCTACAAACTACTTTACTGATATAAAATTGATTTTTTTCCAGCTTAGATATTAAAACTATAATAAAAAGGACATATGTTGGGCGTAAGATGAGTTGGAAGATACCACTTTTGCAGTCACTGCTATTCTGGATGAGTACTAAGTAGGGGTGTAAGGATAGAAATGGCAGAAGGTGGCGCACCTGTCTCTCTGATGATGACGTCACACAACCGTGTATTGGAAACAGCAATCCCCATTAACATCATTTCAAAATGGCGGCCTCAGATACCAGCGGAGATGACTCTCTTTACCCAATAGCTGTTTTAATCGACGAGCTCAGAAACGAGGATGTGCAGGTACATATGTTGGAATGTCTATAGAATATATTTGTTCAGGTTTATGGGCTGATAATTCAAGGACAACTGTTGAATGACCGAATCTTGATGCTAACTACCGGTCTTGCACACAGAGGGTGAAGAGGAAATACATGTACATATTAAAATACATTCAATCCAAGCATTCACTGAAAGCGGGAAGAATTCAGTTTATCCACAATATCGCTCTTTGGGGAAATTGAATATCGTTTTTCGAAGATTTAAACCCAAGCCAATGATCGAAATTCTTGAAAGCGTTCCTAGTGGTTGGAAGTTTTAGCCCTTTTCACTTGGCCTGTCAAACGTTTTGCACGATAATGTAAATCCTCTAGATCCAACCTTCTAGACCTACATGTTCAATGCATCTTTCGACATCACATATATATTTACACACCAAATGATAAGGAGTTTTTCCTTTCGATATTGCGGTTCTGATAATGATACACCCCACAAGTATGTGTACATGGTGGCCTCGCATTAGAGATTGGAGCGTATTAAGCATGTAAATTCATATAAAAATGAAAGTCAATTTTATTTCAGATATTTCATAAACACTTATCAAGCGACTTATAAACCACTTTGATTATCTTCAGCTTCGGTTGAACAGTATAAAGAAGTTGTCCACTATAGCATTGGCACTAGGGGTTGAGCGGACCAGAAAGGAGCTGATTCCATTTTTGACAGGTATACAACGCAACTTTTTTTTATTTCTACTTTCGGCCTTCTACTTTACATTTGTCAGCATTACAACATACAATCATAGGCCCTATAGTGCTGTTGCGTTATTCCGGTATGATTCCATACATCGATACACCAATGCAATGCGGTATATGCGTTTCTAGAGTTTCGCTACAACATATTTCTAACTTATATTCTTAATATTATCATATGTCCCTTATATAACACACACTTTTTACGATAAAAAGAAAATCTATGTAAAAAAACAACAACCCTGATTTGTTCTATCATATTTCTGCATATTTGGACTGATCAACTTATACACATGTCTCTCATTTACTTAATTGGCGCACAACTGTTTGACAGTTAATCATGGTTTTATGACTTTAAAATCAAGAACATATAGAAAATGTAACTATGTTTACTGCCGGACCTCATTGATTTATATCTAATTGTAAGAATGACTTCAGTGTAAATACACTACCCTATATAGTCCCATTACAGAATTGATTTTAAATAGACTCATGGTTACAGCAGACCTCGATTCAGCGTGGGCGACGTAGGATAAGCAATCTGATTAGAAACAGCATTACTAAGAGTGACCATGTACCTCTAAGTGTGACCTTTAAGTCGCGCTCTTGAGATCAATACAAACCTGGTTTTAGGAACAGGCTTAAGCCACGTCATAGTGATGGTTTGTTGAATATAACATGGGCACCTGGTGAAGAAGTGACAGGCGCACAGTAAACATGCATTGTGTCCGCCGGTCAATTATTTTGAATGAATATATTTGAAACCTTATTCTCTTGTTTTCTAGATACCATATACGATGAGGATGAAGTTTTACTTGCTCTCGCGGAACAGCTGGGCACATTCACTGCCCTTGTTGGAGGACCAGAACATGTTCACTGCTTACTGGTGATTATTTATTATTATTTTGTCGTTTTAAGTAATTTTGGAAAGCACATGAACCTCAATTCAACACGCACGATGAAAGTAAAATTAATGGATATTTTTTCAGCCCCCCCTTGAGAGCCTTGCTACTGTGGAGGAGACCGTTGTGCGTGACAAAGCAGTTGACTCACTCAGGACAATTGCTGCACAACATTCTCCTGCAGATCTAGAAAATCACTTTGTACCATTGGTAAAGCGACTCTCGGGAGGAGATTGGTTCACCTCAAGGACATCAGCTTGTGGATTATTCAGTGTCTGTTACAGTCGTGCATCCAGTTCAGTCAAGGCGGAACTAAGGCAGTATGTTCAATTATCATTAGATACTGATTACCGGTACCGGTAATGTATACCGGTATGCGGGAAAAGGTCAATTTCGAGTATGTCAATACCTGGTCATTATAAAATGGATACGATTTAATACTTGTTTGCATTTCTTTCAGACACTTTCGCAATTTATGCGGCGATGATACTCCCATGGTAAGACGCGCAGCCGCTGGCAAATTGGGCGAATTTGCCAAGGTGGTTGAGACAGAATATTTGAAGTCCGATCTCATTCCACTGTTCACCGCACTCGCGTCAGACGAACAGGTACTTTACCCAAACGTGAGAAATTCATTTTAATCCGTTTTTCGCTTATTTTGCATTCACCTAATTTTTCGATCGTTGGTATCAAGATTTAGAGAATACATCCGTACATCTTTGTTTTAGGATTCTGTTCGGTTGCTTGCTGTGGAAGCATGTGCCAATATAGCATCGCTTTTGTCGGCAGAGGACACTGAGCAGCTGGTCATGCCAACTCTGAGAGAAGCAGCGAGTGACAAGTCCTGGAGGGTACGCTACGTGGTAGCAGATAAATTCACAGAAGTAAGAACCGCTTATACCTTTTATAAATTATCATTAATAAGTATGTCAGAGTACGTCGGAGAGTGTTCTGATCAAATATATATTAGGTATCTACTGGGATACAACATTGGCGCCATGTACGGCGTTTTGGGTTACTTTGAAACACTTGATTAGGCGTTTACATCGAAAACCCCACAGAATCTAGTGTCCTTGTGTTTCTTTAATGTAATATAATATATTGTTAATTAACAAAACGTTATTGTTAATAGCTACAAAAAGCCGTTGGCCCCGAAATTACAAAAAATGATCTGGTACCAGCCTTCCAGAACCTGTTAAAAGATTGTGAGGCCGAAGTTCGTGCTGCAGCAGCTCATAAAGTCAAAGGTAAGTTTGGATTATCTTTATGTGTACATGTAGCATTTATTTTGGATGTCCATTCACCCGTTTTACAATTATACTTTCCTGTGATTCATCTCTGTAAGGTATATACAATCGCTTGATATTTCAGATTTCTGCCAGAGCTTACCAACAGAGAACCGTGAACAGATAATCATGACAAATATTTTACCATGCGTCAAGGAGCTTGTTGCAGACGCTAACCAACATGTAAAATCCGCGTTAGCGTCTGTTATCATGGGGTTGTCCCCAATTCTAGGAAAAGATAAGTAAGTAAAACAAGTAGCCTTCTTGCATATATAATTACAGATACCCGTATACATACAAATATATTTCAGTCATTAATAGTAATATATGATCTATGCATAGTCCACCCGATTTGATTGCACTTTAGATAAACGTATCTATTCCAGCACGATTGAGCACCTGCTCCCGTTGTTTTTGAGCCAGCTCAAAGATGAATATCCAGAAGTTAGACTAAATATTATATCCAACCTTGATTGTGTTAATGAAGTCATCGGGATCAAACAGTTGTCTCAGAGTCTACTTCCTGCTATTGTTGAACTCGCAGAAGATACGAAATGGAGAGTGCGGCTCGCAATTATCGAATACATGCCACTTTTAGCCGGACAATTGGTTCGTGCTCTTACCTTGATTATTTACTACTAAGTAAACACAAATGTGTCGTAGTTTACGAGAAGTGTGAACAATTTCTATTAATTTAGTATTGTTGCATGCCTCTCTAATTACTAGCGCATGAATATAAGATCGCATTAGTAGGCATTTGCACCGATTTTAACTGTGATCATCCAATATTCAGTTTAACTTTGATCTGTATTCCAGGGTGTAGAATTCTTCGACGAAAAGCTGAATACTTTATGTATGACATGGCTCGTTGACCATGTTTACGCAATTAGAGAGGCGGCGACCCTCAATTTGAAGAAATTAGTCGAAAAGTTCGGAACTGAATGGGCCCAACAAACTGTTATACCTAAAGTGTTGCAGATGTCTAGAGACCAAAATTACTTGCACAGAATGACGTGTTTGTTTAGCATAAATGTAAGTTTTCGATTTTTAGGTCCCACACATTGACATCTACATTTATCACTAAACTTTCCAAAGGTACAATGTACACGTATAGTCGCGTAACTTGCAGGTGTATTTTTTACATATTTCAGCTACTAGCTGAAGTTTGTGGTACTGAGGCCACGACCAAACTGATGCTGCCAACCGTTTTCGGTATGGCCAACGATGCTGTCGCTAACGTTCGCTTCAATGTAGCGAAAACTTTACAAAAACTCGGCCCGATGATTGATCCAAAGTATGTGTTATATGTTAAAAAACGGCTCGTAATGACTATGTATGATTCAAATAATATATTTGGTGCTAAAATTCATGTTATTTTATATTCAGTACCCTCCAGCAGCAAGTAAAGCCTGTATTGGAGAGCCTTCGTCAAGATCCAGATATGGATGTGAAATTTTTCGCGCAAGAGGCCGTTGAAGGTACGCTTCTGATCTAAAACTAACACTCCTTTATTATTGTCCTGTTGTGTAATATAGGATCTTGATCAAAATAGTATTTGTCTGATTACAGCATGCAAGTTGTGAAAAGAGTGCAAGGAGTAGAATATTGGAACGCTGAAGTCTGCTAGTATTACACAAATATGAATGTACAGGTCCTTTTCAACGGGCGTGAATCATAGACAGTTTTGTTACGTAAAGATATAAATGCTAGGATAAATTTTAGTCCTGCTACCACAGATCCCCTTCCCCATTTATTTTGGCACTTGCCGTATACATTGTATTTATAACGTGTTGCACGAGATCCTCGAATCTACCTTTTGTGTTAAGAATCTACTTACGAAATCCTATGATGATAAGTAAACACGGAAATTAAATAACATGAATTGGTATAAAACATATTTAATTGATATCATTGTTTTGTCAGTCTGTAATTCCCTTACGTAAATAAAGAACAAATGAGTCGTGACATCACATTTGGTGGTAGTATTTGATGTTCTAAAAGATTAATTTCGTGGACCGACATCTACAACCCTTAGATCTCCACTGTTATGATCAATTAAAATGATCATCTTAAGACGAGAAACATCGGTTAATCACAAGATTCCTCAGCTTAAGAAAAAATCAAACTCTTTAATTTTCTGCAAAATTTATTTTACTATATGAAAGTCAAACCCAACTTAAACATTTATTCCTCACAAGTTCGGTACAATCTGCCATAATCGAGGAGCAATTCTGGGTTAAATAAGAAACTTCACACCCGTGCGTACTCATTCTGGACAACTTAACACATTGAAACGAAATATTAAAGAGGAGATATATAATTAAAGTGAAAACTACACCTTTATGGAAATGTGTAATGGTCCCGGTACATGGGTTTAAACGGTAATACAAGTTTACTGCTCATAACCTCTTTTTCAGAATCGTCATCTCTGCGCTCGACATAAATTCTGCTTCAAGGCGTAGTGTTTTTAACAACCTGTTCTGATGTGTTATTAGGAGATGAATACATCCAGAGGTCGGATTAAGACTACATGTATATTTAAGGCAATAATGCACTGCCACATTTGAATGTATTGGGCGACCTGACACATAACCTACGTTCTGACCAGCAGCATGATAAGTATCGCGTAGTGAGTGCGACATAAAACTGGTGGAAGACCGGCCATTTCATTAAAAATAAAAATAATTATGGCATGAAAGAACACGATAATTAATTAACTCAAAAGTTTGGTGATAGATTTGATCAAACAATTCCATTGCAGATTGTTCAGTATTAAAGCATTCCAAAACCCTTGGCGTAACTGATTGCTTTTGTGAGCCTTTCGAGTAATTTTTCTTTCGTTCCATAATCAGGAAGCAGTAAAACATTAAAACAGGTGTGAGATGTTGGAAGCCTGTAAAACAAAACAAAATCTGATAAGCAATTTGCTGAATACCAAAGAACATCTAAGGCAACTTATTAAACTGATTATAACTAACCGGTCTGAATCCGGCCCATTCCTTGCGATAATAAGTTTCAGCTTGGACAACCCACCAACTGGTACTCGGTCACTTCCCGTGGTAAATTGTAGCAATTTTCTCTTCTCAACTTCATCCATTTCATGGACAATTTCCCAAAAATTCCTGTGAAAATGAACATCCACATATTACTTGTTAACCCATTTCTTACTCCAACATGATAAAGTAACACTATAAGTAAATGCTTAAGCGTTAGGTAGTAAGAATTAAATAAAATTGACCAGAAGTGTACCTAATCGCGGGCGACTCGGGGGTAAACCCTCCGTCATAATCTGTAGCTTCTTCCAGAGCAAAAAAGTCAAATTTCTGAATATAACAATATGTAGGTGAGTATTTCATTTAAAAAAATAACAGGAGTAAATATGGTTAACGATTAGCGACTTAGTACTCATTTACCGGTAATAAGTTTTTCTTTAACATACCTTGCTACCACAAACTAAAAGTTCCACTTCTTCGGGGCGGAAAAACAATCTTAACGGGCTCTCATCGGTCACCATTTGAAACCCCCTTTTAAATGCTCGAAACTGGCGATCAATTGCTTTATTAAGCAGGAAATCCGCATATAAGTCAACAAATTCCTGGAAATTTTAATCAAGCATATCATCAACCCGAAAATAAAAGACGGATGATTACAGTGGAACGAGTAGAGAAATGGTCACCTCTTTTGCCATGCGTTATAATATTAAATAATTAATGTCGTCTTTTATAATGATTAGAACATAACAATGATACCTGACGATTCACGGCTGTAACCGGTATTTTATCCCCATCATCTTTTAAATCGTGAGTTAGATTCGAACCAAATATATCCTTGTATGTTATTCTGAATGTTTGCATAATTTCTTCTTCAACGTTGCCGTTATATGAAAGTAAATCTTCTAAACCCTTCGCCAAACCCTGGAAATTATATAAAAGTCATCTATTAAATCCTGCCCTGTGCAGCACAAGTTACATGTACAAAGTAAGTAAACTGTGGTAACGAATGAATACATTGAATTTTAAAAAACGTATTTCCGTACCTGATGAGAGTCCTTCAAGTCACCGAACACTCCTAATTTGCCCATCAGCTTCCTATACACGACCATGGGAAAATGGACATCTAGTATCACGTTGTTGTATATTGCAAGACCTAATACAATTCCAATCAGGGTAAATTGGCCGTCATTTTCGAAAGATGTTGGGTTGAACCAAAACCTGCGCGTTTCTTCGTCATATGTGAACATTCCTGGAATGCAGCAAAATAGAAAAGTTATCTGGATCCAACCATGTTTACAAGGGAACTGTAACTATTGTTAAACGGACGAAAATCAGAATGTTACCTATATCGGGGTTGAAGATCTCCTCTACAACCAACTGAAAGAATTCTTTTGACACTCCGCCTTCGTCAATTCCTTGCTCTCCTTCGAATTCGACATACAACTGTTTTTTAAGATCTTGAGGATTGTCCATTGCCACTAATTCGAGCTAGAGCAAAATTAAAGGCGAAATATAAAAAAGATATTCATTTATAAAATATCGTGCTACCCTTTTTAACGCAAACTTGTTTATTTATGTTATTTTAAGGATAGTACTTACGGCCACAAGAGCATCTGCAATTATATGATCTCTTCGTATTTTAATCCTGAGATATGGCATAGTTGGTCCACCATGCATCAGACTCTGAACGATCGATTGCCTTCTTTCATTGAGCATCCTCACTCGATTGTCGAAATTCATACCTTGGTTTTTGATGGCTGTTGTCAGAATGAATGGATGGGCAAGGAACGCAAATTTCGTGTCATTATCATGTTTGAAAATCTGGTAATCTCTGTACTCCCGCTCCATTTCAATTTGATCACTAAGGGGTTCGTTAATAAAGTCCTCCCATGATACTGCAGGATTCCTAAAGTTCAAGCAGTTAATTCCTAACTCTTTCGCCAAAGGATCTTGTTTGGGTTGTACTTTTTCTTTCCCCTCGTGTCCAACAGCTCCTTGAAGTAATTCGTGCAATTTTTCTTCTGCTTCTACATTTTGGACGAGTTCTGAGGCAATTAAAGTCGGATCATCCATTTCTCCAGCGAGCATTGATGCATAATAAAGTATTCTCATGACTCGCACAGCCCCAGCTATTCCATCGTCGTCATTAACGAAGCATGTTCTCGTCCAGTTCGTACTTATTACTTTGACAGTTATGAGCTGCTGTAGGTTGTCAACCATCTCCTTTAGTCTTTCCTTAGAAAAATGAGACCAAAAGTGACACAAAGAAGTTTGAGCTGAGAGAGGCAATTGACCTAACACTTTGCAAAATTGAGGGGTTGCCTTTTCAATAAACTCTGGGGTGTGCAGAACCGGAATCTCCATGACTGTTATAAAAACATTTAATAAGTTCGGATCCTTTTCGAACTCATGATGATATTTAAGATCGATTTCGATATCTCTTGACAAGTAAATCAGGGCATTGATAAGCGCCGCCTGAAATGGTAGATCGGGAATGTTGAAAAGTCTACTGAAGGTCCTCCGAATGCTGGCAATATCTATCGTTACTTTGTAGCTCAGGTTTCTATGCACAGATGAATTTCCGCTTCCCCGAATACATTCATAGGGTGGGTCGGTGTCATCCATTTTCTCGTTGGTATCCTTATCTTGGTCAACTTCCATGGCACGTATTTCTTCTTTTGATACCGACGACATGCAAAACGATTTCATCAAGGATTTATAATTGTTAAAAACAGAACCTATGATTCTATTTAACTTTGAGAAATTCCCTTGCAGTTCACATTCCAAAATGATGTCTAGAAGCCTCTGCTCATTAAGGAAAGGTTGCGATTCGCTTGTGGTTTCTGAAACAGTACATTGTACTATGTATTATAAATATATCACAATAAAGTAGTCAATCTTAAAATGCGACAAAATGGGAGTAATT
Source organism: Armandia brevis (assembly GCA_035585475.1). NCBI lineage: Eukaryota > Metazoa > Annelida > Polychaeta > Opheliidae > Armandia > Armandia brevis. The sequence goes on from JAXGGS010140087.1 coordinate 17,192, forward strand.
ACAACGGTAAACGATATCTTACCATACAGTTTGGCTAGACTAGAAGCACTGTTTTCTCTCAATTTGGTGTCGCTGAAGCCTTCTGAGGTGCCAGGGGTATCAGCGTGATGGACACCAGAAGAACCGCTACCATCGTGAGTTGGGGAAGTAGAGGAACTACCATTTTTGGCCACTTTTGAAGGGTTGGAGGGATCACACAATTCAGCTCTGTCTTTCAATAAATCGATCGCCCTGACAGCAGCCGTGTTCTTCGAAATGTTCAGAAACATGAATGTGGGACTGGAAGCGCAGTATGTATTTGAGCAATTATTCCTGCCACATCCATCAGTGAGCTGGTAGTAATAACGCTCAATTAACTGCCTTGCTGCGGCTCGTTTCCTGTCAACCCAAAATAACGGAAGATTAAACATTTGATTGAGACTTCCAGCTACGTAATGGTATATAGAGGGAACAAAGTGTGTTTAAATAAACAAAACAATGTTTTTGTTTCAACAACATCAACATTCGTACTTACATTCCTTCAGATGCACCTATATTTAGGGAAGAGGCAGTGGAATTCGATGGAGTCGGAGAGGGCAGCTTACTGAAAGATAAAAGATAACACCCCACTAGCTTAACGAGCTTTAAACTTAACTAAACTTCGATCAAAACTAACATCATCTGCTATTATTGAATGCATTAAATCACAGGACGAGGATGAAGCTTGAACGCAGATTGACAACGGATATTTTTAAACTGGCAATGCACAGCGCAAGAACTTTATAAAGTTATCAAGTGAGACCAGATGCATATACACATAATGATAATATTTGTATCTGTTGTACCTCGAAGTGTTTTCCTCTCCTCTCCCTGGTGAGTTGGATTCCTGTGAATTCATAGAGTTCACGACTGCGAAATAGCCGTCATATGAAATGTATAACTATTCTTCGCACATGTCGGTGGCATAAACAAAGTATTCAGCGAGGAAAGATGTACTAAAGTGGTCGCCGAAGTTAATATATCATATATTTATGAGTATACCTATCTAATGCGCGATGCTGCACTATGACTGTTTTTATTTTAGCGACCTAGCAAGAAACCAAAACTTATTTCCGTTTCCGGTTTATAGCTTATTTTAAATGGCACTATAGAAAATATCTTGCAGTAGTATCACAGGTCCCCCTTCCCTTCCCTTTGGAATGGGATGTCATCTCTTGTGCAAATGGGTTGACTTGGCAGAAAGGGGGGGGGGGGGGGGGGGGGGCTGTCCAGC
>JAXGGS010140198.1:0-18442 GCA_035585475.1 Armandia brevis
CTAAACTGACGAACCTAGGGTCGTCGGTTTAGCCTGGAGGCTATACTGACGAAACGGTCGTCGGTTTAGCCACTACCAATATGATAGTATATTTGACATCATGGTAGTTTTACACCTGACATAACCATAAGGATGCATGCCACTGATTCCTGTCTTGCAGCGTCCGTGTTTTACAACTTCAAATACATTATCTACAATAATACGTTAATCTCTCATGAACACTGCTTCCAGTTTTTGCCTTTGGAAACAGTTACACAGTTTTATTTGTGGCCCGCTCAGTACAAGGAATAGGATCTGCCTGCTCCAGCGTTTCTGGTAATTTTATGGCCAATTAACCTAAAATTATGAATGCTGAAACATTATTCTGATTATATTGATCATGTTATATTTTGAAACTTGTTAGATACATCTCCGTCAAATTGCATCTAAATCATTAACAGGTATGGGAATGCTGGCTGATCGCTTTCCAGACGACAGGGAGAGGGGTAACGCTATGGGAATCGCCCTTGGAGGTCTTGCCTTGGGAGTCTTAAGTAAGATATGAGTTTCGGAAACCATGTGTTTCGAGATCTTCCGATTCTATAGCTTCAACATCGGTGGTCGAAGTGTGCTGGTCCTGCTTCCGACAAGATATTCCATAATCTACATAAATTCCATTCTCCGCATCCGCTTTTCATTTAAGCACTTGTCGCTTCAGGCCATCGCCTTTTAATACCTATGATATATATCTCTCCTTGAACATCTTAATTCGCTGATATTGGCCTATCCAGTTTGGCATCAATCCTTGGCCGGTGTCGTCCCACTGGCTAAAAGCGCCTTTGCTCTTAAACTTCTGGCTATAAACCTTTGACACACGGTGATCTGTCACCGACAGATGATAAGGGCCCTGTGGAGACCATTTGCACGATGAATGCAGAGGCAATGAGATGCAGATTGCGTTTCCTTGCCATTCTATTGCAATGCAATCGATCAGATTTAATCTCGGCACCGGCTCTCCTCGCAAGGGCAAGCGTCGTCTTTTAGTGCTTCCCTCTCTCACGCCGGCTTTTTGAGCAGGTGGGAACATTAATTATTATTACGACTCAAAACGTAATAATAAAACGATGACACTTATCTGGTACCATAAATCACACCGTCACGATGCTTCTGTCTCCATTCACTTACAAATGTAAATAACGGGAATAAACATTCCAACCAGAATGTGCATACTATGATATTCTTTCATTCTATCCCGCGTTTAGTTGGACCTCCATTCGGTGGCGTGATGTACCAATTCGTAGGGAAGGAAGCGCCATTCCTAATCCTAGCCTTTTTGGCACTATTTGATGGACGTAGGTTCTTTGCTCGATCGTCGATTTAATCAATAAGCATATACGGTACTTCCATAAACTATGACGCAAAACCACTACTATACACAAATCTTTCATACATTTTCTTATTATAGTTTTACAGTTACTAGTTTTAGAGCCTAAAATTACACCAGAGTATCAAAAAGGCCCTTCCCTATGGGAATTGATAAAGGATCCCTACATCCTTATCGCCGCAGGTTGGTGTCTGGGAAACACGATTGATAGGTTCTTAATTCATTTTTCAATCACCATAGTTATTGCAGACGGGAGTCATTATATCGTAATATCTTATTTCTACAGGTTCAATTACCTTTGCCAATATGGGAATAGCTATGTTAGAGCCTTCCCTACCATTGTGGATGTTGGAAACAATGGATGCTTCCAAATGGCAACAGGGTATTTAAGAACTTATTTTCTTATGGTGGAATATGTTCATCGTATTGTTGTAATTTATATTTCTTGGACAAAACAAATCATTCTCACTTTCTGTACGCACGAAAGTTCTCATCGAAGTTCGAAATATGTAGGTGCCGCGTTCCTGCCAGCCAGTATATCATATCTAATCGGTACCAATGTATTTGGGCCATTAGCTCATAAGATGGGCAGGTAAGAATTATCGAGGATATGTAGTATATATATATGCACATCGTTAATCCCTGCAAATGTAGATGGAATATGATTATTGCATCTTATCTTCACACACTTTTGTTTTCAGATGGTTTTGTGCGATGATTGGAATGTTAATAGTCGGTGTTTGTTTATTCGCGGTGAGTAGCACTTGTAACTGAAATGAGGCACATTTGTACGACGCATTTAGCTTATTCTTGAATCGAAACAAAGCCTCGTGAATTATTATAACCCAATAAACATACCTATCATATTAATTTCATATCAATTACACTAGCTATCTCTGAAATCATACGAGAAGTTCATTTTGAAAGTTGTGTTTGTAAAACGTTGTGAACGTTCATGTACATCATTGGATATTAATGAGCTACACTAACGTTTATTCTTAAATATATGACATTTTACAGGATATAATCTGCACATCAGCTTCGTTATGTTATGAATTTATAGATCTGTACATAATTACTAGGTTACTAAAACCCGGCATACATGTAGTAGGTGTCGAAAGTAGATTACCAAGTAATGTCCAGTTATCATGAACTACCGTGATTATATAGTAGTCTTATAAATACCATCTTTCTATCAACTTTTCCCCGCCAAGCGTCCGCATTGCCAGCAGACGAACGTTTGAGTGAGATCTTAATTGTAGTATTGCGTCTTTTGTGACAGAATAGCCTTAAAATTATTTCTCCTCCCGCTCTCACTAAAATTCGTGCTGAAGACACACTCTGTTTTTCAGATCCCTTTTGCAAAGAATATTGGTCATCTTATTGTCCCCAATTTTGGCCTTGGGTTTAGTATTGGTAAGATTAATATGGCACCTGTGTGGCCATATTATGATTTATTTGTATATTTCAATATTTCTCCTCTTTCTTTTCACATTCTTGTATTGTTTCTCAAATTATTTTTTTCTACATTTACGTTTTACATGTAATTTATCTCTGATTTCGAAAGTTATTTTCATAGCGATCCTTTCGAAAATCAGTCTTGTTTCTTATTCACCCGGTTCTTCAATGTTTCATGACGTTTTTCTCACTAATCCAATCGATCACTTTTACCGATCAAATGTGTCATCGCTGTAAATCCATTACCATTTGCACATCTCCTCTACTGGCATGTGAAAACAGCACATTCATTCTCAACCGTATAGTGATTTATAGCTTCCCGCACAGATATTTCTGTAATCAAGAGGGTACTTTTACCTATACATGTGTCTCATTTGAGAGCAGTAGAATGGGACATGTGATGTTTCCCCCTTTGATTCAGAAATTGTTGACGTACTATGGATTGCTTGACTTGTTTGGTTTAGTGCTGCTTTTTTGTCAATATTAGATGTGTCTGTACCCCGTTTCAGGTGCCCTTTGCTACCAAATTTTCACACCTCCTTGTGCCAAACGCGGGATGGGGCTTTGCCATAGGTGAGTCTATGACTGTGACCGACGACTAAATAGACATTTTATTTCGTAGCAGACCTGCAGGCACAGAATGAAAACATAGGACAGATTGACAATCGCACTGGCAGTTTATCAAATATAATTTACATCATTGATGAAGATTTTATGTGGTTTGCTTCTCCTTATCCGTGTACCTAGTGCATAATTCACGTTGGTGCACAAAGATTCTTAACAATTTATTTTAATACTACGATATGGCTGTTCAATCTCCTGTTTTATAACCCACAACTATCCTGCAATCCCCCACATTCACTGTTGTGTTAATTTGAGCAGTTTATCTGCTTTAAAGTTCTGCATTTTAGATGATTTTAGACAAAGGCTCCCTAATTATCGCTTACGTATCGATAAAAGTGCAATTCGCCTAAATGATTATAATTATTTTGCAAACTACGTGGAAATGAAACATACATAACTAAAGTACTTTCTAGTCTCCGGATGAATGCGGTGTCGATGTAAATTAGTGTTTCTGCTCGCGTGTAATCGATTGATTAATTTTTCTGTAATCTCAGGCATGGTTGATTCATCGATGATGCCGATAATGGGATATTTGGTTGATCTCCGACACGTGTCCGTCTACGGCAGTGTCTACGCTATCGCCGATGTAGCGTTCTGCGTTGGCTTTGCATTAGGTAATCAGGGTTTGATTTTATCAATTAATACGTGAAAGAGATTTCATGTTTGAAAATGACTATTTTTATAACTTGTCTCTCTTGAAGACATGCAATTACGTCACAAATGAGCAGTCTGAATATTGTTTCGCAGGTCCTGCATTAAGTGGTACCATAATAAAATCTGTTGGATTCTCCGGGTGAGTGTAAACAAATCTATTTTTATGAAACCGATTGATTTGTTGCAGAATTATCATGCTTTCATTCGGATATATTTTTGGATATTCACATCCTTAGACGCACACTGTGATGTTTGCCACATGAGAGTGATATTTTTTTTGTGCACAGGATGCTATGGATCATTGCCGTCATTAACTTGCTTTACGCTCCGCTGATGCTATTCCTGAGAAACCCGCCTCCCTCAGAAGAGAAGAAGGCAGAGATGGAAGCAGAAATTGGCAGTGGTCAAGGAAGCCCGACCCATGGACCGTATAAACCAGGCAATTATATGTAAGACCACGGATGATTCTTACCAGTCATGAATGATTACGAATCATTGTCATTCCACACTCTCATCGCCGTTTTAGATGCTTAGAAAATATATTTCCGCAATATACATGTACTAGATAAATGTGTATCAACTCGAAATATATTAGCTCATGATGGGTGCTGAATATTGTCTTTATCGTAACACGTCCGTGGTGAATAGACTAGAATTATTATATTTTTATTTCCAACCATCATTGATATAGTCTAACCACACTGGTACAGGTAACGTATGCAGCAACATTCTAATCCATCTTTTGTTGAATCTTCAATCATGTGACATCCATATAGGCAACTGAATGAGTACAATGACTATGGCACGTGTGCCGACAAGGAGACACTAAATCAAAATGGTTCCTGTCAGAGATAGAAAAGGGTAAATCTATTAAACTAAGAAAAACACCTCTGCATGTGTTGTGAACCAGAAATGTTACTCAAGCACTGATCGATTGGGCGTTTTTTCCTGACACGTTTATGAATTGTTGTCTAAAGCCTTATTTACTCGTGAGCGATTGTCTTATAGTAACTCACACATATACTCACCAACCTAATCAAGTGTACTTCAAATGTATTGTCCTCCATTCATTTATCCAATTTCATCACGATAGACTTTTAAATACTCTACAATGCACATGTTTCTTTTTCGCTTCCGATCAGCAACATGGATCAGTTTAAAAGAACATCCAAATATACGTTTATGAAAAGGAAACAGTCAATGTTTATTGCATTGTCTAAAATAAATATAGTCAAATAGATATTCCTACGGATCTATCTGTATTGATATTCAAAGTGAATTCACTGTAATGAACTGGTTTCCACCCCGTTGTAAAACTCTGATCGCACATTACAGTTTTGTTTTCTAATTTGTATTCATAATATTTATAATAATAATCAACGGTGCAATTCTTTCATGTCAAATACATGTTGTGGTCTGTCATGCCCTGTAATATGTGTCTGTTGTCATATATTTTAGCTAATTTTTATTGTTTCTGTGGTTATACTTTGCGCCACCTCATACCTTCATTAGCGTACATGCACATCCGCTCTTTCATCGATAAATATCTTCAATTATTGACTAATTAATGCCTGTTAGGACTGCCTTGTGTTACAAAAAAAGTTCTACCATTTATGGTCAAGAAATATATCCATATTCAAGAATATATGATTTAACCACCATGATAATCTTTATTCTGATGGTTCTAGGCTCGCATGTATGAAGATGACTTCATATTCATGTTCCACAAATATCATTCATTACTATTTCAGGCCCCTCTAGGAGTTGCTTTGAGGATGAGGGATGAAGTGAGGTGAAGCCTTAGTGTTCCTTGTGTGATTTATGTGATTTGTTGTAGCAGAATCTTCTATTAGTGGACTTGGCAGAGATGTAGTAGGTTTTGAAAAAATACCGCCACCCCCAGACGTATTGCGCTGTGCATATTTGTTTTCGAAACTTTTGGACATTGTGGATTAGTTGCGACTGCACGCAAGTTTACAAACTTAATTGGTGGCCTGGTCGGATGGGCTAAAGATACATTCAGGTGATTAATTTGCCAGAAAGGATGATGCAGAACAGCCTATTCTTAGACATTAGACAACCAATAGACAGTTGACCTTTACGGGCATCCCTAGGACATTTATATGAAAAGTGTTCGTTTCCTTATAATTTTTTGTGGATTCATAAAATTTGAGACCTGCTTTTTTGCAACCGTTACAAACGAAAAAATTATTTGGATAACTCATTTGCATTCGTGTTGATGAAAAGTCTGAGGCATCACAAATAGTGAGAGAAATACAATGTATATGGCAAGTGTGCGGATAAAGCAATTAATCCACTGTGCAATTGGCCTATAACATTCTTGGCTAACTAGTCAAATGAAATCTTGACTAGATTTGATATTTTTGAATTATATTGTGGTAAAGTATAATATAGCTATATAGTCTATAATCTAATGCTGAGTGTGTGTACACGTGTAAAATGGAAATGCACAGACTGTAGAATAAACGGCGCATTATTTCAATGTGAGAAATTGTATCTAGGGAATAAGATCAATAATACCTATGTTGAGTGGAAGTGTTATTAATGTAGGCTAATATATAGAAATGATGACCGCTATAAGTAGCGCAGAGTTCAATAATTTGCTGTAAACATTACAGACTTGATCATCGCTTTATAATATATATAGAGAGTCACGTACGCTCGATCGTTAAGGTATCTGTGCATATAGTTAATGTATTCCCTCATAACGATATGTACTCGTATAGGTTATTGTCAATACAAAATGGCTGCAGTAACATATATAAAAGGTCCAAATTGAAAACACACATGAATGTAAATACAAAAACGTTCTTGATCTATAGATGTGTAAGTCAAGGTATATTTTTAGTTTAAGTGACTCAAATTTAGAAATGCTTAGCCGCCAACGGTTTCTTAAAATGGGTCTATATATTGTATGCCTTTACACTGATCGCTTTAATGGCAAATCTATAAACAATAGAATATTGTGTGTTATTATATACAAAACTGTAGTACCTGTTAACTATAAAATGTCAATATTGGATGAAAATAGGTGTGCGATATAATTGGAATTAAATTTGCTGCACACGCCCAAAGCACATAATAATTATATATATGAATCACAAGACTCTACTATATGTTTCATATTATATAGTTAATACGTATATTGGTAATTAACATGATTATATTATTGGGATCCCGTGTAGGACTAATCTAGTCCCGCTAAAAATCTAATGGTTTCACAGAGGACTAGCTAATGTTACAGTTTAATAATGAATAAGTTTGCAATCGTTGCCAGTCGAATTGTTATCGATGTTGTATCATAGAAAAAGTTATCTAGATGCTATCTCAATAAAACGTATCGATATATCATGGTGCAAACATGCTGCCTTTTTCTATGGCGTTGGTAAATTGTGTAAGGCTATAAGATAAATACTAAGTACGTGAGCATGATTAGATAGAACATTTGCGCATACAAACTCCAAGTCGAGTCATAACATGTTCAAGAAAGTGCTGACCATGCACGAACAAAATAAAAATATGCGTAGCTTACGCTAGAGTCGCAAGTATAATCGATACGGGCTGATACGGTCTGAGATTGATCGGTACACTCCAGGTACACTACTCCTGATCAGAGCAATGGACAGTTACGGCATTGCGCCGCGGCGGCTTGTACACGGTCAATGATAGTAGTGCTGACTTGGCATAGCGGCAACTGATGAATAGGTCAGTTGAGTCATACAACTTCATATCTGGGCAAGTTCGCAGATAAGTTAAAACAGATCCAGCATGTTAGAACATGTCGAACGAACTTGCTGCGCTTGCGCTAAATGAGTATGCGCACGTATATAAAGAGAATAAGGCCGGGACCGGCTGTTCAGGAGAGTAGCGCAACCAAATCAGTCACTGAAGAAGTTGTACCAAATTGAACTCTCTACCTACCCTCGTTTATTTATTGATCTGCTGCAAATGCTAAGGTGACAACATGCCGGCTGAGGACGACATTGATTATGGGTTATTGACGGTGGAGGATGATGGGTCTTACAGCCCAGATAATTGTGAGTTTAATTTTCAGTCCAGTTTTCTCACCAATACGGCACACGTAGACCGTGTAAAATGAGCCGTAGGTGCTGGGCCCCAGAGTATTTCTTTACGCGTGAGCGGCTCTGAGTGCCTATTATGTATATTACGTGACGTACGAGAAAATCGATCGATAACATTTTTATTTGTTCCGATAGTTTACCCTAGATATAGCGTGACACACAGCCTATATAACGTTTCAGTTCGTGTATGCATTACTACAACACTAGCAGGCGCGAATATTGAGATACATTTATGGCAATCCCATTAAATAATCAGCAACTTCGACTGAAACTTCGGCATAGTTTATGTTATTCTAATAAAAGTATTCTCCAGTCACTTGTTCAGAAATGGATTGGAATTAAACATTGGTAAACAATTCTTTACAGTTCCTCTAACAGAGGCACGTATCAAGGTTAAACAAGTCAGCGTGTTCCTGGAAGTTGAATGTTATTTCAAATACCAACTTGAAGGGGAGGAAGATGTAGACGCGGTTTTTAAATATCCCTGGCGAAATGCTGATCACACCATATATTGGTGTGAAATCACCGAGAAGACAGATGGCGACGATTCATCTTCGAGCACCATGGGAAAGATTGTTGAAAAGTTTGAGGTACAACAATGTTCTTTTTCAAAGAAAATTGGTAACTTTAATGGTTTAGGCCGCAATAGTAAGACGGTTTGTAACCAATAGAGAAATGTTTCATAAATTCATAAATATGAATATTTTTCCAAAATAGTTGTAATAACGGCACATCACTCAAATTTATAACCCACAATTCATATTCTATTACAGGCCCAAGCGTCAGAGAAGAAAGTCGAACATAAGAAAGATTACCAAATATTCTATCGAGCAAAAGCGTCAAAGTATGATGAGTGTGAATTTAGAATCATGTACGTGACGACCATGAAGCACGTCAGTGGGGAGAAGAAACTAGAGTACATTCTGCCTGAACTGATGCGCAACCAAACTGGTAAATAATTATACGTAATTTGTCCAGTATACATGTACTCTCTCTTGTCCATTTGTATACATTGACATGACAGATATCGATATTTATTAAATGAACGCTAATTTACTATTTCAGATGATATTCCTATCGAATTTAAGTTCTCTGTTGACACGGATTATGGCAGATATCTTACATATGAAGGGAAATGTTTTACTCCAGGAACCCACAAGGTAGGTCATTTGATATATCTGCAAATATGCAAGCCCCCACTAATCTGCATTGAGTAATGAATACAATGTAGTTTTATTTCTTTTCAATTGTAGCTCAACCAGAAAAGTACCGCGCTGGAAATTCAGCTAAAATATATCAACACTCTTCCGTGCTCTCTTCACTACAGCAAAGGAAGGCCATTAGGTTTGAACATTAATATCTATACTGAAATTACCGCTTAAATTCTTACCCCTTTACTCGACATCGAGCGTATATATATATATATGTGTGCGTAACAACATGAGTGATTTGCAGGAGGTTACCTAGAGCAAGATGTGGCTGTATTGACAATGCCCAGACCAGACAGTGAGGAGGAGAACGCTTGCAGAGATCTCTCACAGGGAGAATACATCTTCTGTGTGGACAGATCAGGTAGTATGGGAGGGGAGAGAATAATGCACGCGAGAGAAACTCTCCTCCTCTTCTTAAAAAGTTTACCAGTCGGATGCAGTTTTAATATATACAGTTTTGGCAGCAGATCAGAGGCTCTGTTTGCAAGGTACATTACTTCATAGTTTCACTTCAATAAATGAAATTAAGTTCATCAAGACTTTGATTTAAAACGAAAACGAATTTTGGACCATTAAGTGCATAGAGAAAAACACATATTAATTTCTTTCAGTGGGAGCCAGGAATATAACGAGAAAACGTTAAATTTGGCCTCAGATCTTCAACAACGTATGACTAATAATATGGGCGGTACAAATCTGCTTCCATCTCTGGAGGAAATATACTCGCGAGAACCGTTAGATGGCAAGTTCAGAGCGGTATGTGTTGCTGATAAAATCGTACACATTTCCTTTCCCAAGGCAATTCGTCCCTTGTAGACTGTAGATTGATTACAATTAAACCACACCGCTTTTATTTATTCTTGCAGGTATTCGTAATCACTGACGGAGGTATCTTTGATACGGACAGAGCAATTGCCATAGTAAAGAAGAACGTGGAAAATACTACGTATGTACAGATATATTTGCCCCTGAGGTCATGTGATAAGATAAAAAAATAATCCATGCCATGCCCTTTAACTTACTGCATCAAAGTTCCAATATTATGTTTAATTAATTACCCCTCCTCTGTAGGGTTTGTGCCTTTGGTGTTGGCTCAGGAGCGGACAGGGGTCTTGTGGAGGGTTTAGCAGAAGCCGGAGGAGGACAGCATGATTTCGTTAACACAGAAGACCGGTCTATGGAGACAAAAGTTATCTCAGCTTTACAGTGGGCCACCATGGGTGGTGGTAAAAGAGCAGTCAGGCATACGCTGCCAGCTGGCATGGAGATAGATAGGACTATAACAACCAACACCGATGAACGGATAGAAGTCCACTTCGCTGTCCTTAAGGGAAAGGTACATTTGTGAGATGGCATGATTGAATCACATTTTCCTCGATCAAAATATAGCAGGTCCAATGAACCATTTTTACATTTTCCCAATACACATCCACTTATGTAAGTCCCACTTGACCTATTTCAGCCCAAAGGTAAAGGAAAGAAACCAAAGCAAGCTAGCTTCACATTTAAGATGAATGGAGATGAGCAACAACTGGATGCAGAGATTCCAGTGGATTCCCCCGGAGAAGATGACCATTTGCCTCTACATATGGCAGCTGCTGGAGAATCTCTGCTACAGAACATAAGTCTATCTGGTAGGATAAATGACCATGACGCAATATCAAAGTCCCAGTCTTCAATTAAAGTTGTGCTTCAGACAATTTCTATATTTAGCATAGTATTTAATCATTTTCATTATAATGCTGAATTGCTATATACATATTCTAGGCTTAGGTAAAACTGCCCTGTGTGAGAAGGTGAATATATTCCTGCCTGATTTAGCAGTACGGTCGGAGAATTATGTCGTCAGAGCCAGCGACATAAATCTGACAGAACTAATTGGAGTTTCTGTACCAGAGGAGATACCGGTGATCGTTCCAGCTGCGCCAAGTCCTTCTCCCTGGACAGCACCAGCACCATCTGTGCGTAGTATTCAGATGCAAGATCACTTACTACTAAAAATAGTCACTTGAATATTCATCTATTAATGAAAAGCTATGAAACACGCGCGGCATACTATGCTGATCAATTAACCCAGTTGCAATCCTATTTTATTATCTTAGACGTCAAGGATATTCAAGACAGCTAAGAAACTGGGAACAAAACGAGGAGGTTTCTCATTTGGAGGCGGCAATGCTGCTAGAAGCATCAACAAGCCAACTCTGACAAGAATCGCACGTCGAGCCGGAGTAGGGAGATTCAGTGGGTTGGTGTATGAGGAAGCACGACAGTGTCTGGTGGTAGGTTTCGATTATCGACTCACTAGTAATTCAGTGCGATTATGATGACACTGCCGCATGGACTTGATGAAGTAAAATAGCTTCAATGTTTTTTTTTTTAAATCAGCATTTTATGCGAAAAATCATCAAGGACTCAATCTTATATGCGGAAAATGGCAAGAGGAAAACTGTGACTGAACAGGACGTTGACTGTTCATTGAAGAAAAATGGTGTTAAAATGTTTGGAGTTGAGGGTACGTGTTAAAATATTAACCTAATGTGTAAGTTACATACAATAATATGACTCTTGATCTGAGACAATTGATCAGGAGTGATTCTATCAGATTGACACATTTCACAGATTATGCTCCGTATATATTCGAGAGCGAAGATAAAAAACCTAAGCGAAGGGGGGCAAGACCAACAAAAAGGACATGGGCGAGGACTACTCCAGTTGGTAACCCTAACGCTACAACAAGCATCGCTACAATACTCGGTGTCGATCATACCACAGCGGTAAGATATCTGCAAATAGTGCTTAAAATAGTTATATTTGTAACAGTTCTGATATAGATATATATGTGTTGATAATTAATTAGGTTATTATTTCAACATCAATTTATTCGCTTATTCAGGCGTCTAAGGGGACGCTTAAGAAGCCATCGAGAAGCCCCATTAGCGACAGTGATGGGGATGGGGATGCAACTACAGCAGGCAATGTAACACCAACGACTGCCAAACGTACACGTCTCAGCAAGAAACCAACCATAATCTTAGACTCGGACCAATCAGCAGGCTCTTCATCCACATCCGAGGCAGCAACCACGCGGAAGAGAAAGTCTACATCAGTAACGTCATCAACGAAATCAGTGTCAAGGGCAGCATCAGCAGCGTCTAACAGCGGAGAACCGGCAGCAAAGAGAGGCAAGGCAGCAGCAGCAGCTAAAACACCGGCCAGGGGCAAGGGAGCGGGGGTGAAGAAGGGGAAGCAACCCCTAAGGAAGGGAACCCGCAGCACCAGAACAGCCTCAGCAGCACCTGTTACAGCTGGTGGAGGTGAGGGTCTTACCTGCATATTATTTCAACAAAGGATTAATCTTCTCTTGCATTTAAAAGTTATATTAATATGTTAATTCATTACATTGCAGGCTTTGTGAAGAATTTCACCATCATGATTCAGCTGATCTCACTACAAAACTTTGACGGCTCTTGGGACCTCAGTGTTGAACTTGCTAAAATACTGAAGTACACCAAAGACCAACTGATTGGGACCATCCCCGACATAGGCAGCGATACAGTACGTATAAATTATTTAAATTCTAAACATAACGTTTATGAAAATGAGCCGACAAAATAAAGGTGACAATTATTATCATATGACATTTCAGGTTTCTATGAACCAATGGGGTACAATCCTGGCTTTTACGTGGCTGAACACATATTACTCAGAGCAGCAGACAGAATGGGAAATGATTGGTTACAAAGCCAGAGAATATACCAACAAAGGATTCGCATCTGCCAAATCAAATACTCTAGATACATTAAAATTAAAAGCGAAGTCTCTATTCCCTGACCCGTAAATTGCAAGAGGAAATTTGGATCATTAATCAGTCTGTTATCGGAAGATAAATGTGATATTGTATTGTTATGTACAGTTTCGTGTGTTCAAGATTATAGTTAACGTGTATTAGTATTTCACAAATTATATAATTCACTTCACGAAGATTGCACATCGAATTAAAGGTGTATACATGAACGATATGACGGTTGCTTAATTATTGAGACTGTAATAGACTTCCGCGAAACACTGTTCATGAGTCAGTGCGTGTAAGAAATTGTCCAATAAATTACACGTTTGTTAAAACCAAAGGGTAACACTCCAGATTTATTTTTCAGCGAAAAGATTTAACACACGAATATACATGTAGTATTTAGCGTTTGAACGAAATTATAGCCTGTTTCTCGAAGAAAATATGATGTTGATCCATCTATACGTGTATAGTTTAGTAGCTTTCTTTTTGTTATAATAGAAGCATGCTTAGCAGTTAAAGTTGCAAATACTAATACAAATACAATAATTTTGAACTACATAATATGCAGGGGATCAGTACATGTCTATGCTATAATCAGTGTATTCTGAACGCGTTATTAACGGACACAGTCCATGACATGAAGCTGAAGAGCATCCATGGACTCCACTTTTATGGCGCATTTAGGGCACTCGTATGGGTGATCTTCTTGGACGTTCTGTAGACACAAATTATCATATTATTCAGCATGAAGTAGAACAAATGAAATTGCAATTATGTATCAAAAATATGCGAATCAAACGTAGAATAGAACTAACCGAGTTCAGACGCTGGGGAGTCATCGGAGTGTGTGGACTTTGACCACCAGTACCACCAGCTTGAGGTGGCTCGTCACACTGATCCAGGCTGTAAGGGTCGAACCGGGGGTTGATGGCGGCAGTCCGAGTTTCCTATAGAACACAAGGTTTATTATTATTGAACATGTTTGGGAGCAAATATTAGCGTACTTTGAATACAATATTTCTGTACGCTGTATGTTATAGAGAATATGCAACCCGGGTCACAGCAATACAACAGTCCATGAAATTTAAAATTTATATTACAATAAATATGACTTCATAATATCTATGTGGTACGTTACCTGAGGCGAGAAAGCCCCAGCTTGATGGTGCCCATAACGGGGATCAGGGGAATGACCTCCAAAACCGGCAAAACCACCTTGCTGCTGACCTCGCATGGCCCCCCACTGATAGGATGATAAATTCTGCACCTCGTCTTGCAGTTGTTGATTCCTTAGCTATGAGCACAAGGTAAACGTTTAAATAAGTTGGCTGATAAGTTTAAGGGGGAGAGACAGGTATTTCTGGAGTTGATCAAAGAGTATTCACCTGAAGCTGGCGGATTTCCTCCTTCAAATTCTCCTTTTCGTGCGCCAGGGATTCTCTAGCGCTCCTCTCGGCTTCAAAATCATCCCTAAACACATCGGCCTGTAGAAGTACACAGTGCACAGTGCATGTAAATAAAATCAAAGAACGGATGAGTTTAAACTGTTGTGTGATAACTATAAGTCACGTTTTTTTACCTGTGCATTGAGGACAGGAACTTGCTCCGAGAGATCGTCGTTATCTCGCAGTAACTCTCTGATTTTGCCATCTCTCTTTTTCAACGCTTCCTCAGAACAAACGATCTGTGCGGTCAGGTGATCGATTCTTTCATCGTATCGCTTTTTCTCTTGGGCAGACAAATTCCCCTTCGGACCCTATAAGTGACAGATGTGCAATGTACAGAACAATGTCACAGACAAGACCAACCAAATAATCGCTTCGTGTATAAAATAATACTGAAACATGATCTCATTTTAGTCATACGACCTACCTGATTCGATTGCAGTTCTTCGTTGCAATGAAGAAGTTCATGATAATCACTGACTAAACTGTCAAACTTCTTCTTTAAATCATCATTAGCAGCGCTAAAGGTGAAAATCAGCATACATTTACGATTAATTTAATAATTCTGAAGCGGATAATTTACGCCGAAGGGTTTACAATCATCCGTAATGCTTACCATTTCTGAGCGAGTTTGGCCTGGTCAGAATGAATAGCAGCTTCGAGGGAAGTGATGGTAACACGAAGAGCTTCAATTAACTGATCATCCTTAGCCCGCTGCTTCTCGATCTCTTCCTGGTACATACTGCATTTACCCTCCAACTGCTGGCATCTATAATAAGTGGTTGATATAAGTTTATTTCTCAGTCTACTTGATATAGAAAAATATACTTTTATTCCAACTAAGGTCGATGAGTTATGCGCTACCTTTCTTCCACGACCCTCCTGTTTTCTGCCAGAGCATCAGTATTCTGCTGTGCAGCTTTCAACTCTTCGCAGAGAGAATACACCTGTGCTCGATAATTCTGTATATCCTCAGTGGGAGTCTTTTGCTGAAGAATATTAATAGGATTATGTCACCATGTATTCCTCCTTGGGGATTTAATTGTGGGAGAATGATGAGATTCATTTGGGACTCACCCTTTGATCTTGCTGTTTCTGTAGTTCAATTTGCATGGTGTGCTTTTGAGCATCGAGGTTACCCTTCATCTCATAAATACTCATATCTTTATCACGTATATCCTTTTGCAATTCTTCAACCTATCCAAACAAACACATGGCACAATATATGCAAGCATCATTTTCAATGAATTATTTTTCAGTGTATTCAAATTCACATGCTACGCCGAGTAAAATCGCATACAGGAATGAATTAAATTAGTAGTCACCTTGCCGTTCGTCTCGGTAAGTTTGGCCATCAATTCCGTGACTTTGGTCCTCTCCTCCTTCAGTTGAATCAGCAGGTCGCTCATTGACTGTTGATTTTGTCTCGGGCGGCGAGCACCGACATCCTGGGAGTCAGCAGACTGAGAGCATGAAATGTGTATATAGTCTCAGGATTAATTTAGTTAGAATAATTTGTAATAACATATATGCGTACTCAAATACAAGGAATTTAAGGTTTGTCTGTACATACAACGACATCAGGCCTTGACAGGTCAAAGTGCGATTCTCCCAGACTTGGATCATCCCGCGCAGCTTGCTGAATAAGCTCCTCAAGGGTTTGTTCTCCTGGTTTATCGACGATTATCATGTCTTCTTCACCCTCGACAATTCTCTGGGTCGATGTATGCCCTGCTCGAGAAGTAAGTTTATAAATAATAAACTAAAAGCATTACATCATTCTTTTCGTATACGATTTCATAAATAACAGAACCACATTTGACGGACACAAGCACGCTATGGCATTCCTCTAGTAACTTAAAAAACATCATACCTTCGGCAGTGGACTTGAGGTGGATTTGTGATGTAAGATCGTTGTTAAGAGCCACTAAATCTCTCTTCTCCATAATTACGGTATCCAAAGTTTCTCTCAGTTTCTGCAGACTTTCATTCATGGAAGCGAACTTATCTTCCAGGGCTTTCTTCTCATCTGTCGTTGCTTCAACAGCCAATTTAAAATCCTTCTCTGAGTCTTGCATCATTGCCATCTCTTGAGTGATTTCTTCATTCTTGGCTTTGGCTTCTTTGAGCTTCATATTAAACATACAGCTAACTAAGACAGTTTTCTTTACATAAATGCTTCAATTTGCTGTGTGCTATACTAATTGTAGAGGGTTACCTGCTGTGTGAGTTCTTCACATTTCTTCTGGGTTTCCTGCAGGTCTGCAGCACCCTTCTTTGCGGACGCCTGAATTTGGGCTACTTCTTCTTTCATCGATAATGTGCATCGCTCTCCACTCGCCAACTGCAAAACCCTTGCACATGTTAAATAATGATAGCAACACTTTAGAGCTAATAACATTTGAGCAGTAAGATTACCTGGTTGCTTTGCATCCTGAGCGTCTTTATATGTTCGTCCCTCTCTAGGATAGCTTTCTGTAGCGATTCAACAGCCGATCGAGCAGTTTCCCTTCTCTCGTTGAATCTTTGACGCTCTCTCTCCATTTCCTCTTTCTCTGCCTCATGACTGTCTTTCCATTGGGTTAGCGTCAGGCATGCTTGCTTCATCGACGTGTTACTCTTATGCAATGTTTCTGTAAATGTAAAAGTTATTAAATGTGTTAAAAGCATCAGCAGATGAGGTGTTTTGTATAACCATACTGATTGTGAAGAATAAATATCACGCAAATGCACATATATAAATAACCTACAATTTTTAACAGCATTAAGTTAACTTTACTGTTATAAACATGAACAAATTATACATGTTCTATGTACAGCTTACGTGCTGTGCATCTACCGCCAGTCTAGAAATTCTTAACAACCTTTCAGTTCTTGATTTTCTTTCATAAGTTCCATAACCCTTCTTAGAGCTTCTTCAAGAGATAAATGTGACGATTGGAGAGACGCCATATTCAACGAAAACCCGAAACCCTGGTTCATCATATCCAAATCGGTACTGCTTCCACCTGCTCCTGTGAATAGTAATATAATTTATGTAGAAATAATTTCTATTAAATTCGAATTAAATGTATGGTAGCTTTAGCTTACTAAAATCAAGTGCCTTCCTTTCGTCTGATCTAAAAATAAGGCTTCGGATGGTTTGTTTTGTTAAACCAGCATACGTCACGACTATAGTGAAAGTACTAAACGGTGCACATACCTGGTGGAGTTAACACAATGAAATCCGAGGATGATTCTGACCGAAGTCCATGATTTGAAGATGACTGAGTCATAGACATCGTCTCCACTATAATTATTATATACGTTTAAGTCGTAATCCCGGGAATGTAGTAGCTATATTAATCTTATAATTACATTATGAATACATACACTGATCGGAATACGGACTATACGTCAACAGACAATATGCCGACTGCAAATGGGGACTATAAGTCGACGGATTGCGTGAACAACGATAATTTGTAGGTTAAAACAATATCGGACATGTCAGTCTCACGTAATAGGGTATTCGTTTTAAATACCAATAATTGAAAACCAGGAACTGTATGGTCCTGGTTGAAGGTGAGGAAAAGTTGGAAAAACGTTCATTACATCAAATATAAGGCACATGGTACTCACGGTTTAATAAACTTGTGTTGACCTCTGACCTCTGACTTCTGACTTCCAGAATGATTTGAAGAAGACTAAATATCAGATGTTATATTCGAAAAGATCACTGCGACGCAGTATCAAATGAAAATTGTTTGCAAAATCCGAACAGTTTCAACTTGGCCCCTGAACTTGGCTGAAGT
>JAXGGS010140531.1:0-18435 GCA_035585475.1 Armandia brevis
GTGTTTTTTAAATGAACTGTTCACATCATGGCTACCTGTTGAAAGTTTTCAAATGCCGTTTACCCAATGTTAGATTTCAATGTCTCAACTGCAATGTAATGTCCATTAGCGCGGGTTCAGCAGTAAATATTTCATGGGATGAACTCTTAACTACTTTTCCACAATGTGTGATCAATCTGCATCGATTAGGTCCTTCTGCTATCCAATGACAACGGGTGACCTAGCGAATTTATTCCTGACTTATATATTGAATATCAGACATAACCCACATACAGTTGTAGCCAATAATAGTACGCTTCCTCAATTATAACCATGCTTAAAGGTCGATACTTTAAATAAATGAATAAATCAATACAATCTTTGGTCGCTCAATTCCGCAGGAAATATTGCCCTCAAGGTTCTTGAACTAACTTGACCTTGAAGTCCGGAAAGACAGATAAAGTTGGAGGAAAATATGTCGTTTGCAAGATTAATATTTGCCAGTTGCGATGATATTTCCAATATGCACATGTATGAGTTAGATCGTTTCCAAACTTAATCATATCCGTACGGTATTTGATTTGATACGCGTTACCCTTAATTTTTTATCTGAATTATAAAGCCAACTATACGACTGACCTTTTGCAGTGGTCGAACTGCTATATGAGTAATGGAGAATCCCCATGCATAAAAATGGCATATCGGTTTAAGTTCTTACAGAAATGACGTTAAATAAGTTGAAATATCGTCTAGCGTTGCACCCGAGAAATTTTTACAGGAAAAGTGTGAGTATAAAGAATATGTTTTTTGGGTGGAGAGGCAATTTCCTTCTACTATTCCTTATCCTGTATCATGCTTCATAGCACCCTGCCCAACATGCTCCTCAATATTCGTTCCACCTGCGTTCTCATCACACTTGTCACCTCTGCTCTTCCCAGATAAACCAAGTGCAGAAAAAACAATTCAGTTCAAGTCAATTCTGGGCGAGCAGACTTCAGTAGGGTTTGCGTGCCACCCAATAACCCATCACTGGGCCTGGGTTAACACAGCCCCTACCTCATGATGTCAAGGCCGTGCCAGCTCCCGCCCGTATCTCCGTGGTTTCACCTCACCCACTTCCGGTCACCGTAAAGCAAGAACAAGCGGCCCTTAGACATAAATATTCATTTGGAGTTAAATAATGTTTCACGAATACAGGTGTTTTCCATCTTATCTGAGGAATCCTATCAGCCTTCAGATTCGTGATTTCAAACAAAATCATTGTCATTGTTGTGTCGTTAAGTCATGAAACTGTGGCTGGGTGAGACATCTAGGGTACGTCTGATCATTCCCCCCGGGAGAATACTCTGATGAAGGCTATCACCATGGGAACGAGATTTGCTTGGTGCGATCTTTTTCACTACAATCATTTGGTGTAACTCAATGCTTAGATAAGAGAACTCAAACGAATCCGATTGTCTTTATGGGTGACTTTGATGCTCCCTAATGGGCAGCGTTTTCTCATTAGTACATCACGATATTCTATTGGTTTTATCTTCCAGCCACTATGTCGACCATTTAGCTGAGTTATGCACCTTTACAGCCGAGCCCGTGCCTCGATATCTGAGTTTTATTTGATCTCTAGCAGCATATGCAAGAAGGATATTAATTATAGAATGGCGACCTTTTTCACCAGGTTAATTGGCGAGGAAATAAATCTTAAATAGCCCTATGTTTAACCGTCTTGTTACTCGTTTACCTGTACATATTGCATTGGGGAAATATATGTCTGCTAAATTTGTGGTCTGGAATATTGATTGGATTATTTAGTGAACGGACATTATGAAATTTCTGCGCCTACTGCCTGACCGTATACACCATTCTAAATATTCCCATTTAGAGGAAGAATAAGGCGTAATAAACATGATTTTGATGAGATTCGCTGGAAGAAAAACATCATGTGACCTGCGGTGCATGCTGGTAAACATCCTCATTGCCTGCTGGGAGAGTCAGGGCGGAGTTAATCTCCGGTGACAGCGCTCAGCGTGGTGCGTGACTCCTCAACCTTTCATTAGGCTAATCAAGTCGATTCACTCATGGAGTATCCGACTCCGTAAAAATCCTCAATTATCGCTCGCGTGTCTGCCACTTTTTTACTGGCTCCCGTTGGGGGATCAGTCATTATTCGCCGCGCTAACCGGGTCAGATGAAAAGGTTCGTGCTGAATTTCATCGATACGTGCTTCTTAGTAGTCACCACCGCCGTTATCATTCATAGCATTAGACAGAACTGTGGAGTGTTTAATGTTTTAAATAGATGAACACACATGTAAGTACCGTGTAATCTGTGTTATTAAGGTCACCTTGAGATACTCCGTGTGGTTTAGCTTTCGTCGTTATTACAGGTAGGGTGTGACTGAGTGAGCTAGGTTAATTATGTCAGCGTCCTCATGTTACCTACATTATCTGATCACCTAATACATCGTCTGCAGACGTGCTCAGCTCGTCTCTGCTAAGCTCTGTCTGGGGACGAATGCCCTCGGTGACATTAAATTGCCCCAGACGACTGGGTTAACGCAACGCGACCACGTCTGATAAAAATTTAATAATCAGTAATTCCGAGAGAAACTAAAAAGCTTTTATCTGACACTCTGGAAGCACTCGTTATGCCGGAAAAAAACATGGCTGCCCCGTTTGCGGATGTTTTTCCTTCATGGAGGATTAAATTCATTATACTCCCCAGCCAGCGATAAAGGTCACTACAAAGTAAGTTGCCTGCTTTGTGAGAGATGTATGGACGTAACCCTTTGTCACTTTGTCAATTGCACGCCCTCTAATGGTCTCATTAAGCCGGGGTAGTTGTTTTTCCTACGGGGCATCATAGCGCGGAAATAGTGCAATATGAGCATCGGCAATACTAATATATGTGTATAATTACCGTTCTCCTTCGTACTTCGACTTACGGATGCCGTGACAATGTGATAAATGACTTTCGGATTAAAGAGGGTGAGACGCTCGAAAACATCGGATAAACAACTTGAATGTGCACCTTGCAGGCTCATTTTGTTTGGATTATTTGTGTTTATCACTCTCGCAGGCCTGTTAATTCTAGCTAGTGCATTGAACGCTCTGTATTACCTATTTTGTTTAAAACGAGGACGCTAAGTCGCCTGCTTCCGCCACCCATGTTTCTTAGACACGTAATCATCTTCCCTATTCACTCTTTTCTGTACCGCACGGGGGATCCAATGTGTTTGCCTAATGCTAGCTCGGCCATATAGTGCAACGGACACGTCTGACCCCCACCACTTAAACCATAGAGCTGACGAACTTAAGCCAGATGTATGTTGATTACTTTGTGATAATTTTTGCGCTCTCTACAGCGCCCCCTTGTGTTAAAGTTAATGAACAATTAGAAGTCAGAATGTTACAAACCGACGGACGATCCCGAACGAATCCCCGACAAGCCGGACACATCAATGTCATAAGGATAAAGGAGGTAAAAATACACCTCCATGTATCGCGATTAAAATACAAGTAACGTTGTTTATTTCGCCGATTATTGTGCTATTTCATCAAATACGTGAAACTCAATATACCGGAAATGTACATGCAGTATTTATTAGTGTCATGTAAGACAATAGCACGGCAACTGTTGACTCCCCAGACTCTCATCATTGACTAAGACGATGAATATTTCATAATGTCGTGTGAACAGATTTTGTCATTCAATGTTTGAATAGGTTTTGCTTCCCAAACCAATGGTCATAAACAATTTAAAATTTCTTATCAACTACTATACTCATTGAATATGTGTTTCACATTTCCGTCCAGGCCTCTCCCCTCTCTATTCTTTACCTTCATTAATACTTCATGGAACACCGGTTTCATGCGACGCCTTTAGAATATATTTCGCATTTGTCTTCATTTGTTCTTTGATCACCAGCCGCAGAGGTTCCTATTTATAGATTGAAAGATATTCATAATCTTCATGAGATATGTATACGTTTTAGCAACATTGTTATTTCGCAAGAGTTGTTTTTGTTTCAAGAATTATACTTGAACACAAAAATAAAAAAGAACTCATCCTGTGATGATATCAGGTTTATTTTAAAAGCTAAATGTATTCATTCGTCTTTCATGACTAATTTCTCCTCGTAGAATGATTTGAAGATTTAAGTCAACATTTCATGAAAAGATAATTCTTCAGAACGGAATCCTCTAATCAACAGGGTAAATATTTCAGCATGTGCAGGAATTATTGATTACTTGAATCTTTATGAAACATGGGTTTTTAGCACATCACAGAATTATTCGACAAGCAGGTAAAAACTACTAAAAAAAGATAGCGACAATATGGCTTCCGTGCTTCGTTGCAATTTCTACATGAATATTTGATGATCTCAATCCCACGGTTCAGTAATCAGTTTACCGCTACACTTGGAGGCCTGGAGACGGCGGTGACATTGTGACCTTGTCAAGTGCACCAATGATGTGTCTGTTTACTCATTTTTCTCGCCTTATTTCTAGGAAGACCCTTGACGTTGTTTCATGGACGTTTACAGGATGTTTAACCCACAACACAAATGTAAAGATAGCTACATATTTCTACAGAGAGGAACCCCTCCCCTGCTAGCGATAGAGGAATTTCAGAATAAATAATGAACCATGTCAATGTAGAACGAATGATGACAGAGTAATGGACACACTGGAATTAAAACCATTTTGAAAAACCGATGGGTGCCCTCTGCCCTGAAGACAAACAAAGCTATAAATTTACTGTGTTCGCCTCGTATTAAGCCGGCGCTAATGTTAAATATTAACCACTTAGTCAGAGAATCAGATCGGCGAGAGACACCTCTGGTTATTGTGGTCGTCTGTTTCTGCCCTTTCCTTCTAATCGGCAAATCCGGCCCCGGCTGAGCGATGGTTTAAGTGCGTTAGACCAGGGTAGACCGTAGTACAGCTCCGAGCATCCTCGTTAACCGCGAGCAGTGACAGGAGCAATGAAGAGGAAGCGCTGGCAGCGATGCTGGTGTCCTGACTTTTTACAGGTCACTATTCATCAGCTCCATCGTCGACCAGCATCTGCATTCACATCGCGATTTAGCGTGACTAAATATCCGAAGGGTGTAACTTTTAATTTTATCTGGTACTTTCAGATGTCGGTTGCTTTAGAACATCTACCGAGGAATCGCGTTGTTCCAGGTCCCAGGACTAAATGACCTTTGTGTGGACTCTTGTGACATTGGGTTTAACAGTTACACAGAATCGGGTTTTCTGTGATACATGTGAGACGGGGTTTACAATCTCATTCATAACCGAGTACTGAAGGAATTCACTCACTGAATGATACCATTGCTCCCCATTCCCTACTCTCACAAACGCAGATTCGTATCAACAATTGGTTCAAGTGCAATACCAGTACACCGAATTGAATGTATTCCCAAGTGTCAATACTTGTTAAATTATGTATTGCCTCACCTAGGCGTTCTCACGCTTAGTTCTGGTCACCAAATAGAAATATAGATACAATTCCTACATGTTCAGAAATAGATAACTCCGTCTTTGTTAATTTTGAAGGCGAAATTTAGTTGGGGTGATACACAAGCTCTGTATACCTCCGCATAGCACGTGCAAAAATGAAAACCTTAAAAGTTGATAACTCATCTGTTGGTTTATAAAACCTGGCATGAAGCAGACATTTGATTTACATTTGACATATTCTCCAGGCAAACAATAAAGAGTTGTATGGATTTATTTATGATCCGCGGCAGAGTGAAATGTCGCAAACGTTGTTTTGCTCCCCAGCAGGCGATGATACAATGGCTCTCAATGGAACCGACTCTAGCAATACCCTATTTAAATTTAAGCCTCACTTTCTGAAACTCCTGCTGAGCCTCACCCCAGGTCGTCAGCTATTCTGATCAGACTCTCCAGATATTCGCCTCATGTAATTTGTTTAATGGGAAACATTTATAGAGATTCTCCAGCCTACAGTTTACTCACTAATAATATTCACCTCCGCTGCGTTTTAGTAGCGCCCACCGTTGATACTCATCTCTAATGTAATTTAGAATCGGCGGCTTGTAAACAGCGATGTAAACTGTCTGGTATGTGGCAGCCGCGCGCCGTCCCTTAACAGTAACCCATCTTACCTCACAACCCGCGGGAAACAATAAACCGCTCTCCTACCCACAGCCATCTACGTTTCTACAGCAATTTCCGACCACACAAATCTCGCCGTCGCTCCTGCATTTCATCAGCAACTCGGGGCTGAAAAACCATGACCCAAGCGCATGGAAAAACACAGACAAAAGGAACGCGCATCAACCAATCAGTGTAATATTTCGACAAGAAGCTGCGAATGACAGTAAACGCATCAATCTCGATGTGAGGTTGCGGTATGTTTGGGGGAAGAGTATTAAACGTAGGTGCCTTGCTCCCGCGAACCCCAGGTTGTATATATAGGTTATAGCCCTCCGCCATATATTCGTCCTGCATGAATTTTCCACTCTCGCGATTCTGGTTTCCCAGATTGTTCCATGTTTGCCCCCACGGGGTCCATCGGTCATATTCTATCCTTTCTTTGCCTCCTTCAAGTTGTACCATTAGCACGACCCCACACGTTCGCGTCCCGACTCCCGGCCGACCCAGGGAGATTCTGACAATTAGCAAACTCTAAACGGGAGACATGAAGCCATCTTCATCCTTCACAATGACCAGGACCTGGGTTTATGACCTAAGCACATACATGGACAAGTAACTATTAACATATGCTACAGATGTTGGCTCCATGGGAAAAACTCCACTTCGTTTATAAGATATACATAGGGGCCTATGTATGATTTTTTAGCTGTACCAGCATGTCACATGTCTCGGTAAGAAACGGAAAATGGAAGGTCACGTGTGTCAGGGAAAACAGGCACATGGAAGGTCAAGTGTCTCTGTGAGAAGAATGCATCATGAAGGTCAAGTGCCTCTTTGGCGCTGGACTCACGGTAACATCGCTAGTGACCGTCTGCTTGCATAACAAACCGTCGATTAACTCTTCATTGTTAGCGCGTTTGTTTGTTACACCACACACATTTATTTATAATATGCTCTCAGCAGAGCAGAAACCAGACTAGCACTGTTTGCGGGGTGAAATGTCATTCTGATACGGAACCGTTAACTCGCAGATAAACATGAACGTCACTTCCGGTAGCCTGGTGGACAGTTTCCTAAATCATCCAAACCCTGGATATTCAGAACACCTTTTCATCGCTCAGGCTTCCAGACTCAACAAGAACACATACCAGATACCCCTCAGACGGCATACGTTTAAAGTTATGATAACAATGATTGCTCACAGGGGACTAAAACCGTCAGATTTTCGTCTTCTGACATGTTGATCAGAACCATCTCTGATTACTTTCCTGACACTTTAAAGATCGGGAATTATACCGCCTTTTCTTCTTGCCTCATCCACTTTCATCTATCTAGAGCAGCGCTTCTATATCCGTAGATTAGTTCGCTAACTTTATATCACCAAGCTGCTGGCACTCGGGAATCTTGTCACCTGATTAGAATACGCTCTGTGATCGTCTGGCTTTTCCCGCCTTAGCGCCGGAAGCTGGTGACATTTCCCGGCTCTAAAATGTGGTCGTCTGCTGCAGTTCCCGGATTCATGAATGGATGGCACAGGCGAGAATTCAAGGTTAAAAACACTGGAACATTTGGGCAAGGCGCACTTGTCTAAATCCGTCCTTAGATAAGAAAATGCACTGCGTTGTACTGAGTGACCTTTATATACACGCAATGCCCCGGGAGTGGCGAACTCTTAATCGACACATTTGGCGCAATATTACGATAACCCAGAAAAGCAGACTGTAAGTTACCAGATAACCCCTTTCTCTACTTTGCAGAGAGAACCTCTAAGTTATACCCGCATCTGAATTTTAAAGCGATTGAAAGACAAACCAGGATCGTTCTGAAAATACCGATACATGATACAGCTTGAGGTAGCCACATTTTTCTAAAGAAAATACACTAAATGGCCTGTTTTAACTGTTATAAAGATTACACAAGTGCGTTGTTTAAAATGCAAATAAGCGGGTTGTGTTGATAAGATATATCTGTAACATGAGTGGTAAAACAGCTGTACATTGTTTTGTCAGCCTCCCCGATCTTATAACCAGCCAAGGCCTGGGCCTGTCGTGGGATGCCTGGTCGGTGACATGAACATTTGTGCACGTTTTGAGTTCGTTCTCCTAGCTGTCAGTCCATCTCTCCACTCCCTCTTCACCACTCACATGACCAAAGGGGTTAAGGGCGGTCCGAGAGGGGCGGGGGTTTATTTAGAGGAAGAGCTGCAGGTAATGACGAGGGGTAATTGATAAGATGAGTTGACGGGCTCAGGGAGAACGAAGGGAAGCTGTGGGGTTTGAAGCAAATAAGAAACGATATGTATGCACAACAGGATATCATGCAGTCAGATTTGAACTGGAAAGCGGGTCAATCTATACTTTGATTGATGATCCTTGAATGATCCTACGCTGAAAGTTTCATTCTAGGCAATTGCACCAGTTATGAATAATACATAGCAAGCCCTAATCTCAATCTGTCAGCATTGACCCGAATTCTCCGGCACGCGGTTCCCTGTTGGTAACATGGCAGGATTTTATCAGTAAATTGTGATGGATGTTTAGACTCGCCTTCCGGTTTTATCCGCCATATATCTTACGCCGAGGTGTAATCAGGTTATAAAGATGGCTTTTGTTTATCGGGAAGCGGATATTCACGCCAACCCAAGGTCGATAATACGGGTTTTTCGACTTCGTGACGTAATTTGCCAAGCCAACAGATGACAAACGTCACACAGGTGCTCGGGTTCCCGCCACGTCCTGAACAACAAATCCCCCTTAATCAGTCAGATATTACTTCCGTGTGTCCAAAGTCAGATTCATTTTCGACCCACATATTCGATCCGGTTGGAAAATGATCGCGTTTCTTGTTCGGCCAGAAATATCAAATCTCTCCGTGTAAGTTTCACAAGTTTGACATGAAAACCACTTGGTAATATCTCGAACATCTTGTCATCAGGTGATTCTTATACGCTATTACCATATAACGAGCTGTGTAATGGGGGATTTTGCGATGTAATCATCGTTTTGCCATCCCGCTCGACCGATTATCGGCAAAAACTTGCATAACGACTATGAAAAATTGTTGATTATATTGTTAAATCATTGCTAGAGGAAAGGGAAGCCATTCGCTTAAATTGGGCGGCAAGAAGTATCGCCAACCAAAGCTTCTGACAGCCATCAAGGAGAACCCCAGGAGATGTCCACAGGGATGTGCGAGAATGATTCCCTCGAAATGAATCTAGACAGTAATAAGAAACATATTAATCTAAGTCATCCAGAAAATGGTGGAATCTGCCCCTCATCAAGTTTCGGGCTGTAAATCTTACTTCAGCGTTGCTACCATGGAGACTTGATGACCTTCCACGCGGAATGCGATGACATTGGGGTAGGACTAAGCTTTGCCAGACGCCCCTCTGGAACACGTGATTCATGTAAAAACCAATTATTGGCCGTTAAGGTGGGAATGTTAATTAAAATACACCTTTTTGAGCATGTGAAGGCTAACTTGACTCTCTGTCTCTTTGCCTTATAATTCTATTACTTAAAATCAAATTGAAATCAATCAAATCAAAATATTTCAAATGTATTTTCTTATGATAATCTGCTTTGTTTTCACAAATTGGTGTGCCCATCTGTTTGATGAATCTAAAAAATTTAGAAGTTATCATTTCTGTAAAAATGATAATGTTGATGATTGGTAATTCGAATAACCCACTACTGTACAGCTGTAGTCAATATAACATGCATCTGATATCTCCCATAACGATAATTTCAATATGAGTTGCCTCTATTATAACAAACATTACATTTGATATAGCTCACTACCTTAATGATTCCAATATAGACAATATCAACCAACTCGAAATGAGAAACGCGCACATATCTGCGTATCTTAAAAACTCGCATACACCATGTTCGCAAGAGGTTTGAATACTCAAGTTATGCTGCCAGAGCTAACTTCTAGAACCTATGCGGTTCACATCGGGAACAAATATCACCTCTCCCCGCCCAATTAGCAGCGAAGCTCGCCGCCGACGGCATAAGCTCCTTTCAACTAAACACACTGAACAGACCGAGTTCCATTTTACTCCCCAGACACAACTTATGCTGACATGCGCTTTTTCGTGTTCAGTACACGATAATATTGTTTTCGGCAAGTAAATTGTTAAACAGGTGCAAGTATCTCCGTCTTCTTAAGTTTCCTTAGGCAGAATGTTCGCACAGTAACAGGAAATTTTAGGTCTTCGCTTCCGAATAACACTTCCGTTTGACCTTCTTTCAAATTCTAGAATATACCTCTTCACTTTTACCCGTTCGTTGAACATTTTATTTAAACCTTTGGCTACAATTCACCATTCATCGACAAACCAACTATCAGTGTTGATTAAATTCCATACGGCACTGGCAGTGAGAAATGAGGTTGGGCTTGTTATCGACCTATTTTTGTATTGACCACTATCATGGGTCATCTTCACACTGAAAGTGAAAATAACATCATTCACGAATGAATTTAGGCCTATAATGCGTCTGACTTGCAACGCCCACCGTTTCCTGCAGAGACGACATGCTGGGTAAGAAAATTAACTCGCCACATCCCCTCAGTGTTAACGACGTGTATTACCCAAAGGGAAGAGTAAAGTGTGTGGGTTTGAGGTATGTTTGCCATAATGTAAGTTGCCGTCTGCTTCAACCCACGGAACAATTTGCTCTCACCCTCAACGCAAACTTGTGTCGCCTCGGTCAATCGATTCAGTACCTCCTAGAGACAGCTTGATTCAGAAAGACATGAACACAGCCGAAAAACCGCCCCCTTAAATGCCGAGTCGTAATCAGCTGAGTGGGGCTGCCCAGTGTTGAGTAAATGTGCCAGCTAACCTGTGTACTCAGATGTCCGGCTGTTCCCTTCAGCATTAACCCAGCTGTCTTAGCTTAGACAACCCTGTATTTTTATATCTTCACTAAACAGCCTAGTGAGCAAGCGAGGGCTTCTGAGATTACTTAATAGTTTGAGAAATTGATCCGTTTTGCTCCGTGGTATTTTTATAAAAACTTGATATGAGACAGCTGAGGTTGGGTTGGGTTTTTATCAATAAGGGGGGGGGGGGGGATGTAATATCAAGACCGGTGATTGGCAGCGTAACGTACGGGCTGGTATTAATATGTGGCGGGGACATGTGGGCGGTTCACAGAATATCTTCAGCTGAGAACTGACCCATTGTGAGGGGCAACTAACTACATCACTGATGATAAACCATTATCACTTGCGACAGACAAAATTCGAAAAAATTGGGAGTCAGCAAAAATTGTCCAATACAGAATACACATATCTTAGTAAAATTACTGCATATTCGCATATTCATTATACAACAATCAGAGTATAGATATTAATGGCATGTCTCATCGTTGACCGTCTTCGTCCTGGAATCCTTGGAACCGAGATCGATGAAGAGGTGGGACATTTTTGGTCGATACGACATTTCCGGACCCTGCAGATGTCATCGCCCTGCTAGACTTTACATCTGAATGACCTTTGATCAAACCAACAGAAGATGATTAAAGCATGTGTCTGCCTTTATTATACTTTTGTTCGATAACCTTGGGTTGCAATATATCATTCATATGCAACTCAATTAACTGAATGATCTAGGTGAGGATGGTGAATGACAGCAGAAGAAACAAAAACGATAAGTTAATTAGCGGGCAATGATGCATATATATATCGAATGCATGACACAAGAGACCAGCGTGATCAATTCGTAATTATATTACATACTGGCGCATCTGGAATATATACCTCATCATACAATATCAAAGACTAATCTGAACGGCAGCAGTCACTTCCTGTCGCGGCGGATGCCACTGCGCAGCTGAACTTTACTTCCGGTTGATCTCGCACCAACAAACCGGAAAATGATTAAAGGTTGCGCCTGACTTTGATGATTGTTAACTTTGATTACGGATGATCAGTCGCAATCCATTACATGCTAATGACCACAATACGGATGACTGCAGGAGAAACAAAGAGAACAGATACATGGAATTATATGAGTGATACCTGACGCATGTTATTGACATCGACCCGTAATTACATGTCAGTCATGCGCATCTGGAATTACTGCTTCATCCAAAAACATCAAACCGCATTGATATGATATCGGTTCTATTGACTGGCTTGCTCACAGATATGCATTAACATTCTACGTATGAATCCCATAGTTTTGTACTTTGATCACTTTTCGCGATAATTTTATCTCGATCTGTATGATAAATAAAATGCATGAACACGAGGGTGATTGAATCTTGAAAGATAGCCAAAAAATCAGTATCACCGAAGCATTTAATAAATTCCAGCCGACGTGGTAGGTATCAGTAGTACATTAGTTGAACATTTAGTAGAGAGTAGAAAGAGTTTAAAGGACGGGTAGTTCTTCGAGTTCTACGTAATGGCTGAATCAAGCACATCAGCATCATACACAAAGTGACATACTGCCCGTGTAAACAACAAATATAGTGAACATGCTTTGGATTTAATGGTAGTTTAGCATCGATTAATTCGCATGATCGAATGTCAATAAATGAGTGACCTAAAGCTACTTCGATGCTGTGTCGATAAGTGAGGGAGTTTTCTCCAAACGCCTTGTGATGACCGCGTGACATGTGTAACGTAAATAAACGGCATTTCTATAGCTGTCTATTGAGTTTGTCGTTCAGTGGAGATGCACAGTGGTGGTCTAAAGCAATTACATGGAATCCCGTGATGGTGATGCACCAAAAAACATATTTCTGGGGAAATGGCGTTGGACCTGTGTCAACAAAGTTAGTATAGAGTTCCAACACTAACTATATTACACTTTATTCTAAGAACAGCTTACATGATCCGGCTATCAACACTTCTTAAAACGCCATGAATAAGTAAGAGATCGCCTTAGTCCTTTAATCAAAACAAATGGCCTGCTCAGTCTCTAACTCCCACAGCTGAGCTGTATATAGGGGCTAGCCTCTACAACAGTTTCCTCTGTACGTGACTTATCATGTCCAAATCTGCACCTGTATGTGGTCAACCCTGTCCCTATCCTAACATCAGTGCCATCCATAATTACACCCTTTGACAAAAAGGTAGATTCAGCCGTACATCCAGATACCGTCGGATATTCTTTGCTAAGGCAGATTTAGCTTTGGTTACTCTACAAGATAATGTGAGATATGTCCTAAGCAGAGTGACAATGTTGTTAGGATCTGTGCAATATGCATGTGCTGTGCAAGAGGGGGATAGAGGGTGCAGCAATTGCACTCACGTATAAATTACGTAGGTCACATCGACCCCTCTGGGTACACACGTGTTTATCCTTAAGGAGGACAGGTACAGCTTCCAAAGTGAAGGTCATCACAGGGTCCTTTTCAATCACCTTCAAAGTCGAGCCATCTTCCCGGATCACGTGTGATTTCCCGCCAGACACCGCGATAGGTCCCATCGTTCCCAGCGAATGTTAAAAACGCCCACGTGGCCAGAACGTGACTGATCAACTCGTGAAACTGGTTAATTCCATCACCCCATGTATCTAACTTTTCGGGTTAAATGATTGATCAGAGGACGACTTTTAAATTTCCCAGCCTATGCAAAAAATATGATGATTGATGGCGGACGCGAACGCCCTTGGGTAGAAAGTGTCATGTCCTGACAATATTTCTCGTCACGGGGCTGATTTGGTGTCGCCTGGATATTTGCAAACATCAATTTATACACTGATGAGAAATGACAAGTTTGACAACCAACTGAGATGTCGATTTCCCCCATTGGAGCCTCATATATTTGGAATCTGCAGTAAAAACTACATAAGCTACTATTGATAAATTAAATAAACTAACATTTATCACTTTGAACTAATCCAATAAACAAACTACCTTTTCCTAGCAGACAGTGTTTATGGAACACATCCTTTTATCCAATTATTGGCGTCCAGGTTGATGTAGGGGTGCGGAAATCTCTGCCAACAGAAAAATGATAGGACCTTTATTTCATACAAGGGGTCAGTTCACGTAGATACCTTCAACGTAAATAAAAGTTCACACTAAACTTTGAAACATCAACAATTTGCCATTGGAATCGGAAACTTTGGGTTACAATTCATCATTCAGTGCCTTGGTCACGGCTCACTTGGTCAACTACGTGAGGTTAGTAAAGTCAGTAGTACACAAAGCTGTACACAACCCGGTACTACTGGATTGGGCGGTCGGGGGGGGGGGGAGGTCCCGAGTATACTACTTTAGATGAGGACGGACGAGACTATACCGCCGATGTGGGCAAAATGATATATTAATATATTTATCATACCTGGATGAAATGTTCATTTTAAACAAAAACACGTATACATAATAGTCGGTGTTCATGTGTTCTTAACCACCCAGCACATACCCGTCATGCTATGTGTATCATCTTGGTGGAAGGAACCATGGCAGATATAAAAGTTTCATAGATTTTCATCTCACTGAGACACTTATTATCACGTATGTGATGAAAGTGAATAAAACTTGCAACTTAGAAAAATATGTATGTACATGATTTCAAGTTGTTCCATCCGAGCATTGAATTGATTATAAATAAAAGATATAAGGCGTGACACGGGGACAGAAGCCTATTGGCGTGAACTAAATGTTTCACCAGATATTATCGGATACTTGAAACAGGTGTTTAATAATGGTAATGATTGGTTCGTGATTATGCTAATCGCTGATTCTTATATATATCGGCAGTTCCAGGTAAATTATCGACTTGCTAATCACATGATAGTCATTATGGAGATGGTAATTGGTGCCAACTATCTAATAGATAGCATAATGAAATTTTAAGTAGCATGAT
Source organism: Armandia brevis (assembly GCA_035585475.1). Taxonomy (NCBI): domain Eukaryota; kingdom Metazoa; phylum Annelida; class Polychaeta; family Opheliidae; genus Armandia; species Armandia brevis. The sequence goes on from JAXGGS010140531.1 coordinate 14,943, forward strand.
TTATGAGGAATTTGCATATATGGAAATACGATGATTATCCTATAATTAGTTTGTTCTATTGGCTCTGGTTCAATAAAGAGAGAAATACAGCAGCTGCTTACACAAATCATTTGTTACCAACACCATTGACTAAGATCAGAATGGAAGATTTTGTAACCCAGGTCATAGAGGAAACTTCAACAACCGATAACTATTGGCGTGGGTTGTCAACAAACCTAACATCAAATTACTGTGCTTACTCTCAAGAAGAATGGACAGATGAAGTAAACAGACAGTTTGGAGAATTGATGTTTCCGGTGACCATCTTCATGGTGATAATAATGGTGGCAGGAATTTTAGGAAACTCTATGGTCTGTGTAGTCTATTGCATTTGCAAGAAAAGGCACGCATATCAGGTGTACGTTCTCTCTTTGTCAATTGTTGATTTGTTCACTTGCTGCATTTGTCATCCTTACCTGATTCGTAAGGTGTATCACTTTTACAACCCAAATGTTATTACTTGTAAGATATTTGAGTACTTTGTGCGTGGGAGCATTGAAATCCAAGTTTTCTTGCTTATCTGCATTGGACGAGAAAGATACTACGCAATATGCAAGCCTTTACAATACGCTAATATAAGACGTATGCATATGTCGATAGGTGTATCATTTGCTGCTGGGGTTGCGACTGCTATTCACGTGTTTTTCTCTTTCGGGTGGAAACAAGTATCAGAAAAGGACTCTTGTATTGGAAGTTTGAATATTTGTGACAGTGTTGAGGGTTCTCTCATATTTTCTGTATTCGAATCAGTAGAAGCAACTGTCGTGGTGGTCTGCATGACGACTATATTCACGCTGTATATCTTCATCGCCAGAGAAACCATTAAGAAAATGATTCGAACACAACCACAGATTATTAACAGCCTACAAAATGTGGGAACCAGTGTTGAACAAGGAACACAAACTTTGAGCCAGCCCACACAATTCTCAACCAAACCGGAGTGTGTCAACATGAACCAAAGTCGTAATACTAATGAGACGGATGTTAGAATATTTCAGGCTGACACATCCAGCACTACTGTTGGAAGAACCATTTCTGGTGCAGGAGCTCCATCCGCGGAGTATTTGACTATGGATGTCAACCAGCATACTACCAGTAACCGAATTAGCCCTGTAACTCGCACAATTACCACAAGGCGTCCTGTTGCAACAGCCAGAGCTTTAAAGGTGACAATGTCGGCATTTCTAGTGACATGTGTCTTCTTTCTCTCTTGGATGCCTTTCGTGGTATTGAAGATTGGAGAACTTTCTGCCGCCGCTCTATGGAGACCAACAAATGATACAACAAGAATGATCTTTCACCTTCTGAGTCATTTATTGTACATAAATAACGCTATCAATCCGTTTATCTATACATTTACGAGTGCGTCTTTTAGAAATGATTGCAGAAAAGTATGGAGAAAAATTCAAGCATCAATGTGTAATTGATCTTAATGATTTGAAAACGTTAAAATCTTTTTAATTGTTTAAAGCATTCATAAAAATAACGGGAATCTGATGCAAACGTGCTCATTAGTCGTTATTCATGCTCTTGAGATGAAATCACATCAGCTAAAGAATATATCGTAATCAATAATCTTTGATGTTTGCAGAATATATTGCGTGTTTTATGATTTATTGCATTGTTTATTATTTTAATGCCGGTTGGTGTCAGTCATGTACTAGAAAAGCATATATTTGATGTAGCAAATAAATTCACCTTCAAAGTTAATCAGTTTTTTTTTAAATCAGGGGAAGTGCCGAATTGTTCACAAACAGGGACACAGAACCAAATATTTATGTAGTTGAAATTCTTCTTCTAACGCTAACCTGGCTCATTTGTCCCATCGGTCGTGGTTATAGGATTATTTATCAACGAGATGTAATTCTTATTTGATTAAGAACTGTTATCCTTTTTTTGAGGGTTTTCGACTTGATATATTGTATTATTGACAATAGTCACATCCTGGCAGAAAATACAACTAAATTTCGGTTTGCACGGATATTCCCTCCGTCGGCAAACACGATTGTCTTGTTAGCGAATAGCGGACATCTGTATCGTTTACCTACACCTCGTAATTGCAATTAAAGACTTCGGCCCTCTCACACTCGGGGATGTTACTGAATTAATGTGATTCGTTTAACACGTGTGAATAATGTTGGCTGATATTAAGATGATTAAACCGATCGCTTGAGCTGTGGGGGACACATCATTAACATAATGAGTCCTTCTTTGCAGTACTTATCTATTTTTGTTTCAGGAGTAAATCTAGTTGAGGACATTAATGACAATTATAAGTAAATCTAACTAGTTGTTATTACACTCTGGACAAAGGATGTAAACCTAATGCGTTTGTGTCGATCTAAATTTATCAGTGTATGTAATGGCGACAGGGGATTTAAGGCAAGGTTGCTAATCACCAAATTGTCATTGTGTATGGAGAAATCGTTTGAAAGTTGTCGCACATCCACTATTGTGATATCATGATTATATTTTAAACGTGACCACTACGTACGGAATAAATAATCTTATTAATCGAACGTGATCTGCGAATATCTGCGATTATATTATAATAGATGAAAGAGGAGAATCGTTGATTTTCATACTTAATGCTTTTAGTGATTATTTTCATGCTGTTTGTAATCGTAGCCGATAAATTAGGAAACCCAGTTATATGTTTCAACACGTCTGTTTTAAATAAATAGGAATGCTTAACTGATGCCTTCCGCGCGACATAAGAACAATTTTGCTTGCCTTTTCGCTCTGATCAAAGGGTCCTGGGTTCTATCCCAGGTGGATCCAGTCTCATATATATGCACAGATATATTTAAGTGCACAGATGCACAGATTTCTATGTGAGTAAAACAAATGAGGTGCCCCGGCACCCATGGCCCATATTAGTGTTATGCGAACCCCATGTTAATAATGTGCGACGGTATAAAAGCTTTCAAAAATAAAATAAAAATAGAATATACACATGTGTTTCTTAATTCGAAGCATATACACATGTTTTTACTATTATCCTATATGTGAGTGGTTGGTTTTCAACACAGTAGATGTCAGATATATTATTCAGAATTATCCTGATTATTATACCATGCCATCCAGAATGAAAGACGCTTATACACCTAGAGCCTCGATCTTGAAGGACCGGTGCCATCATGTACTAGTATAGTGACAGATTTTTTTTTTCGCTTTCACTGGGACACACATAGTGTTGCGCTAGATGCGAGTCAGATGTCATTATCGATTAAAGAGTTATTCCTGTTACTTGAGGCAATCTATTGAAATTATATTAACGTATTATTATGAGCGATACGATTGGTATAGAATGTGACCTTGCTCTCGCATGTGTCCATGAATACACACAGATAGCAGTGGGAGATGACTTGGACCTGTGGCATTGACAACTTTGCCACATCAGCGACACTGTTCTTGACAAGAGGAGTGATGATGTTGTCACCGACATTTAACG
>JAXGGS010140753.1:0-18427 GCA_035585475.1 Armandia brevis
ATTTAAACTGGTACCCTCCTATCTCAGCCATGTTTTATTTCATTCTTTCTCCCAGCAGCTTATCCTATAATATAAAGAATACATTGTAGGTACGCATTTATACATTTCACGTGGTCAAATCAATATTCATGCATGGCTATTGATAATTGTATTATAGCTTTGAGTGTAGGTATCCAGAGTTATGCTCACGCTTACATGCATGGATATACAATTACAAGGCGTATCAATCGATACGTCACTAGGCTGTCATCCGGGCAACATATAGTTTTGTAGATCTAACAGCATCTTAATTCTGACCTAGCTTACAATACCCAACACTGGTGCAAGAAAGGTGCTCGGGACCATAAGCACGGATTAGCACAATCATGCAGATTAGATTATACTGATCCATGTTCACGCGGTGATTATCATGACATGTAAACCCCGGCTCTAATCTGCGCGTATTGCACGCTATATAGATTCACCAAATTCACCACATAGAAATCACGTTTTAGTTGCATGTAATGTTTATAACTGTAGTGTTGATTATACTGACCTTCGACTGATGATCCACCCTATTGCTGTCGGTCAGCCGTGAGACATAAAACTACATGTACGTTGTTGTCGCACCTTAGTTACAGTACACACGTGCTCGGCTGGTCTCAGGTAAACACACCTGTGTAAGGTAATCAATCAGGTGTAGCGGCAGGCAGGTGAGCGGCAGGTAAATATTGATCAGTCACAGGTCTAGCGCGGGGCAGCGCGGGGCAGCGATTCATACGTGATCAAAGATTCCAGGTAACTTCATAGTAAACGTATTGATAATATTACAAACACTTGTCAGTGGCAAGTTCGTTTACCAGTGAAAGGTCAGGCAAGCGAGTAAATTACCCTATTGGATATTCCACCCTAGCAGTGTTATGATATGCGACACGAATAATGAATTATGATGATTTCATTTAGAAATATAACATATTATAGAGAATATGTGCACTCGATGTTATTCATATACTCTGTATGAATGATATCAATATGACTATATGATAAAGGTTTATTCGGTATCAAATATCATTTAATTTTATTTCATGGCCGGAATATGTCACGAATAATATAAACTAAGTGCCCTCGTGCCTTTAATTCTTAAATTAAATATACCTATCGAACGATTTACTTAAAATGTTCAGCTTTGAATTATCGTTGCAGGCGAAGGATTGGGGAACGTTATATAAACACGATGTGATATGTTTCCCGGGTACAATGAGCGAACCAAATCCGTGTCTAGGCGAGACGCCATGTTCAATAATGCATATTTATTCCACCATTTATTAAACACTTATTCTAAAAACATTTTACCCAGAACTGTATTTAAATATGTCGGATCAAACTACGATTTTGTTTAATACAACAGCGCGAGATCAATAAAAATTAAACAGATAAAAAGGAAAACGTCGGTTTGATCTTATCGAAAAGGACCAAGCGAAGCTAGTCTGAATTTGAATAGAGGTAAATTATACATAATAAAACATTGTTCATAGAAAATGCCAGGTTGCCATGGCGACTTGTGTTGCCATGGAGACTGTCACCCAGAAACCAATGGCAAAGAAGACGCCTCTGATGGGGTTGAAGATGGCGAACTGGTACGTCAGCGAGTGTAGCACACGTGACAGAAAGAACACGCGATAATGCCACGTCGCTACAATGACGTCAGGACGTACGATGACGAACATGAATCCGATCCAGAGGAACGCGGGAATGTTTTCGAGGTCATTCAGATGAATTCTGTAAATGTGTATAAAAAAAACTTGTCAATTGTTTGTGAGGTATCCCTCACTAACTTATGCTACTAATACACGCATAAGTAGTAGGGGAAGGAAATTGATCAAACTTGTACTACTAATGGCAAATAAATTCCGCCTAGTTTACCTTCTAACTCTCTCTACCCGTTCTGTTATCTTCAAAGCTTTGACTTCCTCGGGTTTAGATGCCAGCTTCCTCTGAAACCAAACATCCTCTGAGGTGGCAACAGCCTAGGGTTTGAGATAAAAGGAATAAATCAGTTTAGCTACAGCATAGAATTGTATATTCTATATATATTGCATTGTAAACAACAAATATTATAAAATGTCATTTATTAATTGGCCAGTATCATATAATACCCATGCTGTGTCTCAATCGGTTATTGGGGGACCATACTATCAATAGCGGTATGAAATATGATCCAAGTGTTACATATGTTTAACTTACAAAGACACAGTAAAGTTAACACAATTGTATCATTGTATCAGAATAGATACAGGCCCCATGGAAACGAATTATTATTGTCAGAGCAGAAGTATACATTGTTTTAAGATAAATTACCGACTTACCGAATTACCGACTTTTCACTGGTTTATTAGTTCTAAATCGACCCGGTCGGCAACTTTGTTACTCGCATAGATATACTAGGCATACATGTATATCGTAGGTATGGTCGTTAAAGCCTTACCCCTGTTTCACGTCTCCGAAATGTGGTCAATATGGCCACGTAAAACATCTTCAGTATAAGCAAGGCCCCGTACAGCATGAAACTGCCAAACACAGGATTGTCCAAGCTCAGCAGCTCCGACATCATGTCACGTGATATGTTTATATCACCGACTCTCAGGTAAACTACCAAGTATGTGATTAATCAAAGGTGAGTTCTGCTGTAACATCCACCTGAAACTGGGCTGGTTTCTGGGGTTCAAAGTCTGTACGTTGTGTAGGTGTATGATGTGTATTCATGCATCTTACCCACCTGAACATCTTGCCCTACTTTTGTGCGCTACATCTCAGTGGGTTTATTTGTTAGTAAATTGTTATGGTTGTTGGTTTTAGGTTGGGTGATAATAACAGCGACGTAACCGGGCTAGGCGGCAGGGCGGGTTATTGGGCATAGTCTGACAGTTCCTTCCCTCATTCAGTTTAGGGCTATTACTAAGATGTTAGATGTTTTGAATATTTAACCCCGTAGTCCGATGTGCGATGTGTTTTACCAATATTCTTGTGTGATATAATTGTGTAATTAGGCGGGGCTGTGTGGATCGATTCAGGAGAAAAGTCCGATAACTGCTCAAAAACAAGGTTCGAAAAGAAGGTCACTTACCACAAGAATTCTCAAAATAGGGGTAGTTACACAAATACACATAGTATAATGCCCCTTTTAAAGGTCGGCTGTAAATGATTTCAGGCCAGTGTGACATATTGTGGGGCTACATTTACTGCTCCGGGTTGGGTAAATCAACACTTGTAAAGCCAGCACTAATGAGGAATAGAGTAAATGTGTTTAGCAAAGTCTACCAGTATGTACGTTCACACGGACTGGATGATAAATTTGTCAAAATCGTGAGGTAGTCTAATATAGCAGTTTTATTGTTAATTATGAAGTATTTTAAGTTAGGGTAACAAGTGAAAAACTATATAAAGAATATACATATATATAAAGTGTTATGATGCTCCAATCAAAATGGACATGATGACGTCCATCAGAGCAAAATGGTAATGTAGGATATCTATCCTAATAATAATATTAGTTCATTAGTTTCCCGCCCCATGTTAGATAAGTAATCAAAATTAGATATATTCAAATTACTGGTATTAAAACAAATAGCTGTCTTAATAAGGCAAATGTCAAAAAAGAGTATTTAATCATAATAAATTATTCTTATCGCCCCATTCGATTCTAAATAAAAAATCTTAAGATACTGATTTGCTTTGGATTAGCAACAGATTTAAGGACATTTTTGGATACAATTGAGTTTTCAACTTTGGATTGACATTTAAATATATAATGCAATCTAACGTATTTTGAGAAAATAAGGTGGTCCTGGTAATACCCTTACACACTATCCCTCAGTGAATTCAGGATATAAGATATGCATTGTTTTTCGGGCAAGTTCGATGACTATCTTCGTTGTCCCTTTGTCAGTTCAGAATACGGACCCTCGATGGCATTATTCTCTGAAATGTTCTAATTTGATATGCAGTCTCAATTTTGAGTGATAGGAAAATTCTTCATCATATATCATGACATGCTGTACAATGTTGGTATTATGAAATCAATTATTACATCTTACCATACTCCTGTGGCATCTGTGACGGATCTAGTTCCTCATACCCTTGCTCTTGTTGTCTTTCTGGTAAATCGATATAATCATATTTGTTTTCCTCTTCCTGTGTTCTGGGGATAGCTTCGTTTTCTTCCACAGCATCTCTGTCATTTTTACTGCAGGAAACAACATTGTCAACTCCATGTTGAAGCAACGACCGATGACAATATCAGAATTATTAAATTTATATAAATAGTGTATTGCACTTGAGAAAAGAGTACGATTGAAACTGATTGGATTGTATTTTATGGTGAATAAATAAGTATCTTATATATTCTATTATAGGCTATTTATCTCACCGTTTCCTTATCAAGAGGAAAGCAACAACCACAATAGTTACAGCTAGCAAAACTCCAACCACAACCCCCGCGATAAGTCGAATATTCACAGCGTTACTTTGCTTGTCATCACTATCACTCTCTGGTGGCTGATGGTTTACTGTATTTATTGTCTTAGATGTTGAAATCTCCTGCAAATTATCACCAATCCTGTATATAGTGATAACTACTGTGAACTGTAGACCTGGAGAGAGACCGTCGATTCTGTATGAATATGAAACCTCGGTGTTGTTTATTTGTATATTCTTTTCCAGGTAGGACAAGTTAAATCCGTAGAAGTTGGCAACCAGTTTAGGGATGTTCGATGTCCACGTGATCACGTAAGATGTGTTGGAGATCGGCGTGACTAGGAGATCAGCAACATTGACGTCACTTCCTGCTGTGGTAATTGACATGTGTAAAAGATATCCATTCAATGTCAATTGTTTCAAAAATATTTTAATTATCAGACAATAATTAGAAAGCACAAATAGATTTGAATAGCATTGTCAGCTATAATGTTTTAGGCAATAACAATATATCTCACTTATCTCTACATCACACGCATCCCCTGTGTACCAAGTCTCATCAGGTCCTGTTGTTTTACATCCATGCTGGCATTTGCCATCATGATCACAAACTTCTCCCTCTGGTTTACAATTCTCACCACATTTATAGTCACACTTTGCGCCACCATGTCCAGGTAAACATCCGTGTAAACAGGAACCTTCTCTGACGTCACACACCTGTCCTGTCTGATTACAGGTAACACTACAGGTAATATTACAGTAATCTCCCCACATCACAGGTGATACACAGCCACGGGAACAAGCTCCTTTATCTTTACTGCAGACTTTGTCAATGCATGACACAGGGCAATCATTCAGACAATCATTGTCCCACTTTCCCACTGGACATCCGGTACATGCGTCTCTGTTGTACCTTTGACAAGCAGAACAGATAGAGCCACATTTCTGAACACATGTGTCTCCCAAATATCCATCCTTGCATCCATCAGCACACCGTCCATCGGACACGTTGCATATCTCGCCTGTCTGTAAACAGTTATTGTTACATTGATTTAGACAACTGTTACCCCAGTATCCAGGTGTACAGCCATTTATGCACTCCCCGGTGTTTCTCCTGCATATATCACCATTTTCAATGCAACCAGAGCTGCATGTGTGCTCACAGTGATCTCCCCAGTAACCAGAATCACATCCTTGCAAACATATGCCTGTGTGTGAGTCGCACACATCGTCGATACAGCCTGAGCTACAGGAATTTGAACAGAATTGTCCCCAAAATCTATCCACACATCCACTTGTGCATTCTCCTGTTGCCTGCTGACAAGAATTGTAGTTACAGTTAATGTTACAAATTTGATCGCACGAGTTTCCCCATAGCCCAGTTATGCACAGGTCGCATTGCCCTGACCTGAAATTGCAAGTGCCACGACAACCAGCAGGGCAATCTTTTTCACAGTTCGATCCCCAAACCGTGTTATCTTTACAACCACTTAAACACACTCCAGTATATGTGTCACAAATCGGTCTGATATACGCACACATGAAACATGTGCCGTTGCAATTTGTAAGTATTCCCCAGTAATCATTCTTGCATCCTTGCATGCATAACCCTCCATCTTGAAGACAAAGATTAAATCTACATCCCTGTGAACATGGTGATTCACATTTATCTCCATACGTACCAGTTTTGCAACCATTTAAACAGTTACCTGTGTATGGATCACATGTTTGAGAGCAGTTATTCGGACATTTTTCGCATGTGCTTCCCCAGTAACCTGGGATACACCCGTGTGTACAGGCTCCTGTGTTCTCGTCACATGCTGCGTTCCCACACCCCACAGAACAGTTACCTGCGATATGATCAAGATTTAATATTAACCTTACAGTATGTCGTATATTATAAATAGCAATAATGAAATGATTCGTCCTCCACATGTTTATGGCGGTGTTTGAAATAGCTGTAAGACGACTAACCCTTGACGAAAACTCCGTAACAGCTGCATAGAACAACGAAAAGCATCATCACAAACCGATACATGTTGTAGGAACTCAGCAATCAAATTTTTAACAACCAAATAATCAATTGATATATCAGTATTACTTGTATTGCGACAAAATAGGTTTCAAGTCAAGAAACTTAGTGTTCACAACGAAATATGATTATAGTTTTTTGGTTCGTACGTGTTCATGAACAACCCACTGATGCGTGGGAAAAAACACAGTCTATAGCCTATAGCTGGCTGTAAGGAACTTAAGGTAGCTTATCAGCGTATATATAGTAGATTCAGAAACGTCAGTGATCCTTGAACATGATACTATACATTCAGTTCACATTGAAAAAACTTGTATATTGTTAACGGAGGACCCCTTACATCGCTAGGTTTTGAAATAGTCAACTAGTTGTTTAGTGACAAAAAATGACCAGCTTTTAGTATTCAAAGCTAGAATCCTTGTATGCGCACAGCATGGCTGTCCTGAAAAACACCAAATGATTACATGTAACGCAATGTGATTGAAAAAAATGATAGCGTTAAATTCTATCCGCACAAGCCCTATGGTTCAGTACACTTTATTCCCGATTTAACCCTCACGAGTTGGGAGGTGTTTAGGGGAGGGTGAGATCAGGAGGTGTATTTTGCAACATGTCCCTGCAATCTTTTTGGAGGCCGGATTTACTGACTGGGTGTGTTATAAGAGAGGGATTTGCATGGGTGGGTCTGTTATAAGAGCCTGATTTACAAGGGTGGGTCTGCTATTAGAACCTGATTTAAAGTGTGGGTCTGTTATTAGAGCCTGATTTAAAAGGGAGGGTCTGTTATTAGAGACTGATTTAAAAGGGAGGGTCTGTTATTAGAACCTGATTTAAAGGGTGGGTCTGTTATTAGAGCCCGATTTACATGGATGGGTTTGTTATTAGAGCCTGGTTTAAAGGGTGGGTCTGTTATTAGAGCCTGATTTACATGGGTAGGTCTGTTATTAGAGCCTGATTTAGAGGGTGGGTCTGTTATAAGAGCCTGGTTTAAAGGGTGGGTCTGTTATAAGAGCCTGATTTAAAGGGTGGATCTGTCATCAGAGCTGGATTTAGCGAGTAGGTCTGTCATCAGAGCTAGATTTAGCGAGTAGGTCTGTCATCAGAGCCTGATTTAAAGGGTGTATCTGTCATCAGAGCTGGATTTAGCGAGTAGGTCTGTCATCAGAGCCTGATTTAGCGAGTAGGTCTGTTATCAGAGCTAGATTTAGCGAATAGGTCTGTCATCAGAGCTAGATTTAGCAAGTAGGTCGGATATCAGAGCTAGATTTAGCAAGTAGGTCGGTTATCAGAGCTAGATTTAGCGAGTAGGTCTGTCATCAGAGCTAGATTTAGCGAGTAGGTCTGTCTTCAGAGCTAGATTTAGCGAGTAGGTCTGTCTTCAGAGCTAGATTTAGCAAGTAGGTCAGATATCAGAGCTAGATTTAGCGAGTTGGTCTGTCATCAGAGCTAGATTTAGCGAGTAGGTCTGTCATCAGAGCTAGATTTAGCAGGTAGGTCGTTTATCAGAGCTAGATTCAGCGAATAGGTTTGTCATCAGAGCTAGATTTAGCGAGTAGGTCTGTCATCAGAGCTTGATTTAGCAGGTAAGTCGGTTATCAGAGCTAGATTTAGTAAGTAGGTCGGTAATCAGAGCTAGATTTAGCGAGTAGGTCTGTCATCAGAGCTAGATTTAGCAAGTAGGTCTGTCATCAGCGCTAGATTTAGCAAGTAGGTTGGTTATCAGAGCTAGATTTAGCGAGTAGGTCTGTTTTCAGAGCTAGATTTAGCGAGTAGGTCTGTCATCAGAGCTAGATTTAGCAAGTAGGTTGGTTATCAGAGCTAGATTTAGCGAGTAGGTCTGTCATCAGAGCTAGATTTAGCGAGTAGGTCTGTCATCAGAGCTAGATTTAGCAAGTAGGTTGGTTATCAGAGCTAGATTTAGCGAGTTGGTCTGTCATCAGAGCTAGATGTAGTGAGTAGGTTGGTTATCAGAGTTTGTAATATGTGTTATTAGAGCCTGATTTACATGTATGGATCTGTTATTAGAGCTAGATGTCAGCGTTTCATTTAGTGTTACAGCACAGCGTTGTCTTACAGTGCGTGCATATTAAGTTCTTTGTCATACCATGCGGTCTCATGTAATCATGTCTTCAACACCGACAGCGAAACTTTGTGGATCTGCAGATGTGGCTATTAATGTGTGGTGCTCATATCTTGCATAGCTTGGCAATCAGTCTATCCCAGTGTCATACAGGATGGCGGTTTATATCCGACACGCTTCTTATTGATAGTTTTTGGATAGTGATATGGAGCCTACATCGCACGTGAGAGTTTATTTGTTTCCATTAGAGTGCACTTCTCACCAAATGCGTTTGGACAGTTACAATCAGAACTTACTCAGGCGGAGATTTCAGCACAATGATAATACTGGGACGGGAACTCAGGCGTGAAGTTGAGAAGGCAAGGCTTAAGTGACACCCTCCCAGAGGGAGAGCCGCATGTTAATCATGACGCTGAGAGATATGTATATGATATATGTGGTATGAAAAACAATTCTTACTCTGGGCTCTACAACCATAGACAAAAGCACACTGGCAGCTGCCATCAGAGCTTTACACGTGACTAATGTTCACGGATATTTTGGACGAAAACAAGCTTTGGCAGAACACTTTCGACATGTGCATGGTGATAAGGAGCATAAATGTCTACATTGTGGGAAGCTATTCTCTCGAAAAATTGCTTTAACAAAACATCTGCCAAAACACACAGGAGCTAGAGCTTTTAAGTGCCTTATTTACCTGAAATCATTTAACTCCTCATCTAATCTTTCTCATCACAGGACAATACACCGACAAGATAAACTATTAGAATGTGGGATTTGTAACATGGCATTCACACTGAAAGCGGAATTGCAACAACATTTAAAAACGCATGAGGAGAAGAACTTTGAATGTCAGGAATGTGACCAACGGTTCCGACTTCAAGCTACTGTTCGCAGGCACATCAAACTCATTCACCAGGACACAGTAAAGTCCTTCACATGCTCGTTATGTGAGAAATCGTTTAAGCTGAAGGCCAACTTGAGAGAGCACATCATGGGTGTTCACAGTTCAGGAACATTTCCTTGTAAGTATTGTGGTGCCACTTTCACCGCTCCGGGCGGAGTGAACCAACACTTGAGGAACTCCTGCAAAGGTTACCAACCCTAGTGATGAAAACATTTCATTATAGCATTTGTTTTTCTAAAGACTATGAATTATTGCGGCAGCACACGGCTATCAATCCTGAGTGGCTTGTAGTATGTTATTTCAATGTAATGACTTCTTCTATGGAATATTATCCTGTAATGGTTGTGGCAAACGAATGGGGTTTGACTTTTGACACTACAAAATATCAGTTATCTGTTACATATTACTTCGATGCAATGGTTCCTTCAGTGGTAAGCTCCTGTTCTAAACACTTGTAATATTGTCGCAGCAAGGAAACTGTTCAAAGTTTTAACAATGTACGATTGATTGCAACGGTCATCATCCTATATTCACGTTTTAAGCGACCCTGCACTTCATACAGCCTTTTGTTGAAGAGAAAATTCAGCGATTCTCACGGATTCTAAACGCTCATGTAACAATTTTATCTCATTATTCTTCAAATTATACATGTTCAACAATGGATTGAAATGCAATTATAGCTTTTGAAAAAATTGAATGATACCCTTGCAGCCATTTCAAAGTTTCTGATAATATTGGTTGGGAAGTATAAATAATTGGAGAATGCAAAACTTGATCTAGATTTTGGAGTAATTGTACTCGTTCAATTCATGCCAAGGGGCTGTAAACAACACCAACTAGAATTGAACTTGCTACGTACTAAAGAGGGACACATTGAGGAATTCAGTTGTTTTTCATTAATGCTTGTATTAGCTTATTCTATTGATCGTCCGTTTCTGCCGAAATAAGTTGCCCTTCATTCAAATGCTCTGCACGTGATTCAGATATTCTCGAATTAGCAACAGTGAATTGGTAATACACTTTTCAAATACAGTTTATCAGTTACCACCAATTCTTCTCCCAATACGAGTCATTGTATCCAAGTTTAATCTTTATTGTTATGGGGTTAACCTTTCCTGAAAGTTCCCCCTGGTGCCATTAATCCGAATTAAAGGATCCGCCGACCCTTAAGGCCCAATAAAATTAATAAGTTGTTCTCAAGCTTTTATTTGCATGAGATAGGGAGTGCCTGTGGCAGGTCAATTTTTATTTCTAGCTCTGTTCCAAGTTTTATTCATACATGATGGATAATATATTTGAATTGTCAAGAGAAAACAAATGCCTTACACATATGTTTCAGGAGTAGCTTAATGAACTCTCAAGATAAAACGTTTAAAACTACAATTAGGTTTAATGCAATTAGTCGCACTATACACATGCCATTCCAGTAATGAAACAATAGTGACTAATCTTATGTTATCTGTGTGATCCAATCGTCAGCCTTAAAGACATATCACTAGCATTTATCTATGGCAGCTTGTAAAAAAGTCAGACTGCTAGCGTTCAGAGTACCAAATGCCTAACTTTCCACATCTATAATCAGCAGCATTTCCCGCGGTTTTCAGTGTTACTCTGCTAAGCTGACAATCGCCACGCTGTGGTTTGTGTACTCCTTCTGGTCTTACCCACAGCTCTACACTACAACATGTAAATTTATCTTCAGTTTCACATAACCTCTTGCAAGCAGTCATGTTATTGAATGGTGACACTTTAATGATAGCGTCATTGTAACCTGTGATACATTTATTAAGATCAACCTTGGTCCAGGCAGCTTCTTTTCGGATTGAATTTGTTGTCCTAAAAGTGTGCTGTGTTTTCATAGTGGTCCCAGCTATGATCAATATAATGAATCCTCTTTATTATCAATCAAATGTCAGCAAAAGAGCAATTGCAATGCAAAGATAATGATATGCTTTCTATATGACAATACTAGATGTGTATACAGACCTAATATAGAGCCTTCCTTGAAGATTGCTGGGTGCATTGAGTCTATATGCCAGGAAGGTGTGTCGTGTGTCAACATAGCTGATGATTCATGATCTACAAAAATGGTATACAAACTGCATTGTGTATTTTAGAGTTCATCTAACCCATTGCCTTGATCAATCTATCTTCTAAGTGGTCAGCCATTGTTCACCATTAGAATTTTACTATAATTAGAAGCCCATATTTACCGGTCAAGTTGATATAGGGAAATAACACAACACACACGACTGTCAACATTGCTGCCAGTGTGAGTACTAATATGACAACCGTCCCAACATGTGATAGGAATCTTTCATTAATCCCCATGATTTATTGGTGATATAGCTGATGCTCAGCTCCTGGATAGGAACCTGGTGTGTCAGTTGTTTCAAGGAGAGTGAACTGGGTTAAATGTGGCACTTTGATATTAATCATTTTGAGTGGCTCACTGAGGAAGTATGTGTTCCTAAAAACTAATCTGATTGATTATGTCTTTTAAAATATTCAATTACTCTCTATGGGGAAACACGAAGTTATAAAAAGGAGTCTGACATTGAACAAATATATCCAAGCCGTGCAGTCTTACAATTATTTACCCCAACTACTGGCAATTCAGATACTTTTAACAAATAGCAGGATATTAAATAAATATAAAAAATTTGCTTTGTCATTTTGCTATATTAAAAGGAATTGATCTTTTGATATTTACTGAGTATATGATAGTTTACAAGCACATAGTCAATTCTTGTAAAATTCAACTTAGTGTAAAATAGTGTAAAATATTATTGATAGACTTGCAGAGTCATACATATACACATACGAATTCATACATATACACATACGAATTCATACATATACACATTGTATATTGAAAATAGTTTGAAAATATTTGAATTGTACAGAGCAGGATACAATGCAACCTGTACTGGAAATATATTGCCTTAAAACTTTATCATATCTTAAGACCTGACTTGCTTGATTGACTATCAGCGGCCATTTTCCAGGGTATACTGGTCTATATTGGCTGACATCGACCCCTTACAATACAGAGAGTATCAGTCACTATAATTGATGACGTCAGTTTGCAATTGATGGATCAAATCTAATGTTAACTGTCCTCATTACAGCTGTGACGAAAAACGCTCTTGGGTGGCTATTCCGTGACTGCCCCACTGAATAGATGATAATATTGACGTCCGATTGTTATGTTATCACCACGGGGGCAATCAATGAAACACACCACACGTTTATCTGCCAACACAAGTTAAGAAGAGATCATTACACGTAAACCAATGACACAGCTTTCTTTTCAGCTTTAATCTTTAGTTTCACGATGTCTCTCTACAACAGTGTTATACCTATCAAGCGTACAAAATAATGGGTGATATAATAACCGAACTCTGTCAATTACCTCGACATGACTATCATCACTTATTGCATCATCACACATATTAATCACCCCACTAATACAAAACAAACTTACGTCGGACAATTAAATACAAATATGTAATTTCGTTCTTGGAAAACACAGGTGATTCTTTTCTCACTTTTAATTGTGCGTCTCAATCATCTTACATCCGAGATGAGACATTTATCTCTCCGATGCTCTCTCGAACTCTTTTGTACTAATCTTGATTTTAATGAGCTCTGGTGGCCAGGGGAATAATGAAATATTTGAGATAAAGGCAAACATCGTGCCAGAGGGTTACTGCAGCAGTGTATCTGTAACCCTGGTAACTAGAATACCGGAGGTGACTTGCGCCGCATCATGCATGAACGATCCATGGTGTCTGGCAGCATCGGTAGATGGCGCTGGTGTTTGTACCCTGTGGAACTGCTCCGCCCCAGCTGTCTATGGTATCAGATGTTTGATTACTCTCACTTTCTTTCATTAAGCACGGTTCAATAAGTCAACAGTAATTATCAACAATAGTTAAATCATTGAAATTATCGAAAGACTAATGACAATTAGTTGATTATTTGCATATCATTTTCCAAGATTATGATGACTGATCTCACGAGACACACCTGTGCACTGAAAACGAAATTTGCGTTAATCGGAAACGAGGCTACAGGTGTATTGAGAAATGTTTGGCAACTCAAATACGCCACCCAAGAACAGCCATCTGACACGGTTTGCTACGATTGGTTTACACGTTTTTTGATTCAATTTACCTGATAAAACGTGAGTACAGATAATATTTTATAAGTAAATCGATTGCCCAATGTTCCCGATGCTTTCTTTATCATGTAGACAGGCTGCTATACGGACATGCTGAACTAGGCTCAGGAATGCTGCATCTTGATAGTTTGAATACCGGGTCAACCATAGATCGTCAGTCTGGACCACTAAACAACTCCCTGATCACAGAGTTCAACTTTTACATCCAGAACGACAGAGGAACCGTGAGGCTTGGGGCTGTAAAACAGTGGACCGCAGACACCTTCCTCCTCCTACACTGGATCTCATCCACAATACCAACTGCAGGAGCAAGTAGGGATATTCGACTGAGTAACTTAATCATTTTTTTCCCTAAAGTTAAGACCATAATGGAACGTTTCACACCACTAGAATAAAAATATAATCAAGCAAACAATCAAAGATGGTTAAATAGGAGACATTTTTAAAAATGAGTTTATTTGTTTCAATTGCAGATGTAAATGGATGTGATTGGACAGCTACTATTACAGCTTATTTAGGCAGAAGTTTCAGCAAACGAGGGGACTCAATTCAGTCGTTAAATTACGAAAGCAGGTCTTAATTGACAACCTCCCGGACGGAAACCCCGTGTTAATATCACTATCACAAAGATGTTCGTAAATCTGGTAAATTAGTTGTGTCATATCTGGCGATCGACGCATAAATTGGTAAGGCTTATGGGCAAAATGCACAATTATCCCAGCATACTGTGGTTCACTTGGAACTGAGGAATGTATTTGTGATAAATGATGTAAGAAAAACAATTCATGATCTGGGTTCCACGAGATAAAGATAAATTCGGTTATCAGAAAAAATGATATAAAATATTATTATTTACTTGGGTAATATTTGTACGCATAATGTATTTAATGTCATAGTTGCTCAGTCATGTATTCCATGTGCTGATAGTCCATAGGTCTCAACATGTATGCATCAAATGTTATAACTTACATGACAAAGTTAAAATAAAATAGTCATAAAAAAACATTCAAACAGTTAGTATGTACATCAGCAGACTAAGCGATGGGTTGCCACTTAAAAGGTTCAGGCAAAGGGAGTTTTAAGCAAAATCCGATCACTGGAATTGAACTGTTTTTCTATATTGATCAGTCCTAGCAATGTTAGGAGTCAGCCATCCGAACATAGCCCATCTTAAATCATGAATATATAGAACAAGAAAAGGTGTTGGATGTAGTGGGTGAAATAAGATTTATTTAAGCTATATACACTCACTGAAAGGCTATCAGAAGGATCAAGGCTACAACTATAACAATTGTCACATACACATGTTTTAACAATGTACGATTGTTTACATTAGTCATCATCCTATGTTCATGTTTTTACCAAAGACCCTGCAATCTATACAACCTTTTCTTGGAGAGAAATTTCTGACTCAGATGCACGCGCAAATCCGCGATTCTCATGGATTATAAACGCTCATGTAACAATTTTTTCACATCACTCTTCAGGTTATACATGTTTAACAATAGATAGATATTCAATAATAGCTTTTGAACAAATTGAATGATTGCCTTGCAGCCATTTAGTTTTCATTTAGTTTTTGGGGTACTTGGACATAAATCAACGGTTAAATACATGCCCCGGGGCTGTAAACAACACCAACTATATTTGAACTTGCCATGGACTTAGGAGGGACACATCGGATTTAATTACCTATTCCTTGGAATTCCGTTGTTTTGCAGTAATGCTTGTATAAGCTTATTCTATTGATAGTCGGTTTCTGCCGAAATGAGTTGCCCTTCATTCAGATGCTCTGCACTTGATTCAGATATTCTCGATTTAGCAACAGTGAACTGGTATTATACAATTTTCAAATACAGATTATCAGTTAACACCAATACAACTCCAAATACGAGTCATTGTATCCAGGTTTAATCTTTATTGTTGTGGGGTTAACCTTTCCTGAAACTTCCCCCCTGGTGCCATTAATCCGAATTAAAGGATCCGCTAACACTACACTTTAAATCTTTCTTCATAAATACACACCAGTATGTTTGTAGGCGGTGAGTTCTTACATTCCAGAAGCTACATTCAGTCACTGCAGCAAGGTGGTGTTTGCAACAACTGCAGCTGTCCTTCTATTAGATATATGATAGAAAGTTTATAGATATATGATAGAAGGTTTATATCTAGATAATTGTTATCATGAGCGTGGCACCCATAGAGAAAGAAATGCGGAATCCTTCTGCTGATCCGGGCACCTTTACTGTTATCAGCCCTAGGAGACTAGGTCCCGTCCTACCCTGTGAAGAGATCCGCAGCACTAGTTCTCAGGACAACGAATCGGAGGGTTCACTCGGTCGAGCATCCTCATTTGGCGGGTTCGGCAGTCATCAGCATCAGGTAGCAAACAGAAAAAAACCGCGTGTCTCGTTTAGTGATGATGACGTCACTTCCGGTGGCAAGTCATTCAGAGCAGGCTACAGACCGGAAGCTTTAGTGAATAACAACCGCCTTCTGTGCAGGCGCTCATCAATGCCTGCGCGCTCATTCAACTCGAGCGCCGCTGGAAACTCAGTCAAAGAAAGCATGACAAGAACACATTCAGCAAGACTCTCCGGTTGGGATAAACTCAGATCGAGCCGGATAAAAATCTTTGGTCTCGGTTTGTATACAACGCTATTAAAAAATAAAGTGTTTCAGCCAAAGCAGATTCAACGAAAACCAAGGGATGATATTACTGACCATCAGAAAGATGATGAGCCAGAGGATTGGCTAGAAACACCATCCACTAGGGTTGACGAAAAAACAACAGGTGATCAGACGCTTTTAACAGGACTTTCTGATGCGAGCAAGTACGTCATTCGCAGCTGCTACTACGAAAAAGTTCACGACCAACTGACCGAGGTGTTCCCAGAACACAGAAAGCAGATTATCAAACGATCTAAAACTCCCCAGAATGTCACTCCGGATTTCCCGCCGAAGATCAGAAATGATGACATTGTCGGTCTTCACCGGATGCTAGACGCTCTCAAGGTTACGAACGAGGAAGTAGTCACACATGATGTAAGAGGCGAGCAAAGTCCTCGGCAGCTGATTGGGAGATACAATTTTTGGGCGCAAAATTATATGAGATAGGTTTTTGAATCTAACATCTATGAACGGCTGTATGTTCTATTTATTATACTGTGATGTAAAGTATCTGATACGGCAATGATTTTTAAATATACTCTCGATGATTTGTCAACTAAGTTTTGTATTTTAAGTATTTTGAACTGTTATAATTTTTGAATCTGACTTTATTGTTTTATATCACTTATATACTTATCATTATTCGCATTGTATTATATCTTTTATAATTATGATGTGGGTTTGCTGATCATATAGAAACTCAACTTTTTTTACCTATTATGGTTGTTTGCTTCTTAAATATAATTGTTATTCAATTAAAACAAATTGTGACTTATCTGTTCGTAAGCATATACTAAATTCATTCGAAATACACTTATTAGATAAAGACTTGTTGCTTCAGATAGTCTGTTTTTGATAGATCTTGGATTTACCACTTATACTTATTAGTTATTATCATTTAGAACCTAATCTACAAATATGCAGGTAATTATGGCGAGAGGAGTTACTGATTTTGACTGTGATAACAACCTGCCTACATGTACCTATTTAATGACTGCTTGGTAAATAATAATGCCGTTACAACTAATGCATAATAGCGAGAAACAATGAGCGCCGTGAAATAGCCGGTCTCATGTTAAAAAAAATGAGCGGACGCCGAGGTATACAACGTTTTTCCTGAACATGATTTAACAATTTCATGAAATAGTCCAACTTTTTATATCAGAAGTCCCATGCAGCGTAATCACTGACCATTCTTCACATCACGTCAAATATGGCACGCCCGTCCAGATCGACGGACAATTATTTGTATTTCGGCCGACAAAAGCTCATGATTGACATCGTTATAGTTGATTGTCTGTATTCAGCCTTTCCTTCTGTGGCGTTGTATATCACGCTAATCCCTATAATCCCAAACTAATACATTACATTTCCCAGAACTGCCACCACCACTTGTTGTAGGATTAGTTTTGTAATGTGCCGCAAGTCACTAATCAGTTCAGTTATAAGCCGCTTCAAGGATATCTTGGTTCTAGCACATTTGCTGTTTTCTCTATGATAAAACCGCATTGCTGCATGATTTTAGATATATCTCTACTTGTCGATAAGTCATTCCCTAATGGCTCTTTCCATATACAGTATTTCAATTGTTTCAACTGCTCCCTATTTTAAATGGTAAGATGCAACACATGTTTTTAGATAGAAACGTGTGAAATTACATTTCTACAACAACCTTCTAATTGAAAAGTTCACATTAAATGAAAAACAATTACCAAAGCCCCTCCCTCATGGGCACGAGACCCCCACACCTCCTCCAACCCCTCCCTTAAATTTGTTATTTCAAAAAGGACTTCAAAACTTGAGACCTGTGACATCCTATTTCACAAATATCCCCTTCCCCACTCTAAATATAAAGAAGCTGTTACTAATAACAATCATCCCTTGAACCCCTCTACCAACACAAACCTAACGCTCGTACTGCAAATTTACCCAATAACACTAAGATCGACACAATTTATTCCTGGATTTCCTGCTTGAAATATTCAAAAAAATCGTTTCACACCCAATTGCATTTATAGATTATCTAGATATAAGATATAACCTAAGATTAACAGTTACACTTACAGAGGTCATTTCCTTGTGCATATTAGCTTGTTAATC
>JAXGGS010140864.1:0-18417 GCA_035585475.1 Armandia brevis
CCACGAAACCACGAACGCCGTGTCCACGGTCGAAACCGAATGTGTAGTTCTCAGTGCTGTTGTTCAAGAAGCCATCTCATTGATGAAGTTCTCAACCAATGACCATAACCCATGAAGATCTACAAGGATAATCAGGGAGCTATATCCCTAGCCACGAACCCGGTTATCTTGCATCAAGCAAAGCATGTCAAGTTAAAATATTATCACATTCGACAGTTGGTTGCAGAGAACATCATTAAGTTGGAATACTGTTGGACTGGAGAAATGGCTGCTGACATGTTTACCAAAGCACTGAATCAGGTGAAGTTCTGCAAGCTGATCCCCACCTTGAGACAAGACTAAAAACGAACAATTGATTATGAATATATATGGACAAAGTATAGACATCTCTAGATAGTGGGAGTGTTAGAAGTTTGTTAATACGTTTAATGTGAGAGACTAACTCTTTGTCGCAATATATAGTTTAGATGCGCTTTTAAAAACGCTTGTCACAATTTAGTCTTTGTTAGTATGCGCCGTTACAGTTGATTAATGCGCACCTGATACAGACTTGTCATGCCCACTAATTAGCACATGACTTCTAGGATGACCTAGGTACCTGGTGGGGCAGCAGTTGCACATCGGACGATGGGCTGAGAGGTCCATGGATCGATTCCAGGTTAGGTGTGAAAGGCAAGGCATCTTTGACCACACATGCCTCTGTCAACCCAGCAGTAATTGGGAACCTTGTGAGGGGTTACACTTAAACTGTATAAGCGCTATATGCGAGAGAGATATATAGCATCAAGATGTTAAACCCTACTCTTTAACTTTTAACCTAATGACCAATAAGTTGTTATCGTATCTCTTCGCTGTAATCTTGAAACCTTACAGTCAAGGTTTTGAATTCAGGTTGATACAGATGTTCATTGAGTGTAAACGTACACGACATATTCTACAAAAAAGGTCACTTTAGTTCAAATCCGGAGTTACTTTGTCAGTCCTAATCCAGATAATCTAATATTAGAGGTATGCTTAAATAGAGGTAATCTAAATACAATTGGAACTAGACTATGTCTCAAACCTTCCAGTTCTCGCTAATGACTTATCCCCGGCAGAACTATCGGCAATGTGATAAGTCTGGGGGCCAGCTTTCACTGGTCCGTTTTCGAAACGCTGCCTGATTTTTGCCTGAAATTTGTCATTTTAGGATTATTCCCATCATAATAGTAATCGTATAAGAACGCCAATGTAAGAAGCTTTAATTTGTAATAACGATTTATAATACGGGGACATTGCTAGCACCTGAGATAAAGTCTTCTCTGGGGGCTCCAATCTGGTGGACGGATCCCATATGCTAGGGGGAAGAACTGTTAAGCCACTGATAAACTCATCCAAACCGTCCACCAAATCCTCGCTTTTCTTTGCCTTGTATGCTACTTGTCTAAACACCTGAAAGGAGGATAACTACATTTTCATACCCAATAACCCAAGAATTTGGATAATCATACATAATACCTAAATATTCACACACATAGACGTACAACCGGCATATGGTCTGAGATAAATACTTTTTATCTATAATCATAAACCTTGTCACTAAGCAGAGTTCCCATAGCCCGTCCTATCTCCTCATACTCGAATATCGAGTTGGAATGCGTTGGTCCTATTGCCAGAAAAATAAACCTAGTCGGAAGATCTACTTCCGTCATATCTGCCAAAACGGATGAGTTGAAAAGTCGAACAAAAACCATGATTGTTTCTTCTAGAAATTCGCAGTGTCCCACTAGGATGTTTGCAGCTTCGGTGCCATGAGGAATTTTTCTCATCAATTTCTTATTTGGCTGCCAAAAAAGGTGGTTTATAAACATTTGTCAAACATTTTGTTAAAGTTGTCTATGCGATATCATCATATACACGTGCAAACAAAATTAAAATGACCTTGTATGGAGTTAGGTCTTCCGGCAGTATTTCTCCTGGATAGGAATGATAAATTAATGCTTCGTCTTTACGATCATCCTGTGTAACTGAGAAAGGTGCAAGCTAATGGAGCAGGCCTACCTATACGTTTCCCTTGCTAGGACAAGTGGGTAGTGGATGGGGGTAGTCGCTATAGATATTCAATATACGTAAGTCAAACTTATCAACCTGTTTAAGTGTCTATAATAAGGCGCATAATGTTGAATCGGAAACTCCCAAAACAGTGCCCTATTTCTACAACGGTTCATTAGCCTCCCCACTGAAATCGTCACATCATCGAACCCCCGTCTACCCAAACTAGAACAACGCGTGGGCACGTTTATCCACGAACGTTTTGTTCGCTTAATTTGAAAGTTTACTCACCAGGTGATGAGCCTGTTCTTGATTTATTGATATTTTTCCACTTCCTATGGCGATGTTTATGTGACTGCATCAAACACTCATAGATCTGTCTGGTTTTCTCATCACTCAGATTCTTTCGTTCTGCTATGATCTGAGTCAAATTCTCTGGAGCAAACATTATTAATGTGTGGCGTAATTATTATCAGAAAACTCAGTAACGGGTAATGAATATAGAAACATATAATTTACGAGGTCACAATTGTTTTCTCATTTTATGTGATAACACTCACTCGCAACTTGATGAATGCAGCCTTGTGTAAGATCCAAATCTAGAACCACTACGGCGTCTCCTTGATTTATTTCGGAACGGATCGCAAATAAACTAGCCAGAGAAGTTGTAGATACATGAGGCTTTGACCATCTATTCCCTAGCTCGACTTTCTCTTCATATTTCAACCACCTGAATGAAAATGTGCTTTATATCATACATATATAGTATGTTCAATATTTTACTCGAATCGTTACTATTACCATTAATAGCATTCAATGTTCATTATTTCAACTTAAGTACCTAGCCATTTGTTTCCAACCCATTCCTCCCGTGGAAAATTGGCATAATACGTCCAATTGACAGAACAGAACTCCTTCCAGATCTATGCCGTCGCCCTCGTCTGAATTGTCTCCGTCAATTAATATCATGCGTACCCTCTCGGACACAGGCATGGAAGCCTTCAGGGCACAATTGTCACGTGGTTATCATTCAAATATAAAGAAATAGAACATCTGAGCTAAAACAAATTACAACACGAGGTGTTTGAACTGGCCAAGTCCCACTTACTGAAACGTCTTCATCCTCAATCCGACTTAGTGAGCCCAACTCCTCTGAATATTCTATCCAGCAATCAAGGTACATTATCAAATCTTCCCGTTATTAATTTTGACACTATAACGTACGCAAGGAAATGAACCATTTATAATTCAATGTTGATTTAAATGATAAAGATACTTACGGCGAGACATTTGTTGAATTGATATTAGAATAAAATGTATCGATGTTTACTTCTCGAAGGTTACTGCAGAAGTATTAGACACATGCGCTGAGTATCTTTTACACGTCATCTTCCTTGAGTACAGTCTGGTTGACATATGTAATTTCTATGACAGCTTGTAAGTAGGGATGCTGGACTTGACCCCACTTAATGATTAGTATCATTAAAGGTGAATGCAATTACTGGCAAAACATATTCACTAGTGATTGCTTATTTGACTTATATATGTCATTTCACGTCCATTTGACCTTCATCTAAATCAGGTAAGTCACGAAAAGTTTTCCAATCATCGGGGTAGTAATTAATAACAACTACACAGAGATGATTGAATATATTTTGTATTGCTTTAATTCTAACCATAATCGACCTTACACTCCCACTATTTGGAGAATGGTTCGAAGTATATCCCTACATAAATTTCACTTACAAGTATACATGTTTTGTACGACTGAAGCATATATTAGGATTAATCTTGGAAATATATGGCACATAGGTAGCCTGACAATATATGCACTACACAATTGATCTGAAAATCGCCTTTATTGATGCGAACCCATTCAATAATAGCCCTGTTCGATAGGGACAATATATTGTTTGATTAATAATGATGGTCTGTCTGGTCTAAGTTGAGTAGAAAACAAATATTATAGCACGTCCACGAGTTGATTTTGATTTTATCTCACAAGGCCACTAGGCTGAGGGCGAAAAGCGCCTCGAGAATGAGAATGTAAGTGGCCATAATCAAACGTCAAATGGTGGTAGACCACAGATGTACGCTGGATATACGGGAAGTAAAATTTTAGGCGAACATTTTAACACATCTTTCATGTTGTCAGGGTGATTAACAATCTGTCAGTGTATCACGTGATATCGGACCAGAGCACAGGTAACTTATATACCGGCCCAAGGTTCGAGGCACGATAGGCTATTAATTACGAGAGGAGCGCGCACTTTATGCGCAGAGCTTGGCTTGCACAATGCTACAATTAAAGATCAATTAGTCTCAATGCAGTGTTTATATATGACGTACTAAGTGGAAGTGGTTTCGTCACTAGACAACGTCACTTGACCACACTTATCTTAAACAACAATTTTAGTTGAAATACAAATGTACTCCGACAACTAAGCAGGCGCATATTATGATCTGGAACATTGTAATTGTTAGGCCATATGAAACCCAAAATCACATACATTTTGTAATTTCTTTCCCCGACATATAATATGGGGATTGATTAAGATAGAAGTATTCTATAGCAAACATTATCTCAAAGAATCGATGATATATTAACATTTTATAAATTGCCTTGTATCCTAGCCGCCAATTCGGTGTTAACAAAACACTCCCGTGAATAATTTGGAACATGGATTAGAATGAAACATTCGGACATCATATTAGAGAAAATTATCATATTGAAATTAAGACATGACTATGCATAACGTTTGCATGGGAGTGGTTATCGTTTCTCTTCCGTTGTTAACTTGTCACAATCACGTTGTTACTTGACTCTATCAATTGAACATCCAACAAAATAATTATATTAGTATAATGAGCAATCACAACACGCCATCTGTCCGACGAATAAATAATCCTATACGACTTATATTTGTATTTTCTCAAATCGTGTATTACTTATACATGTCCTGCTCGACATAATCGGTAATTTACTAATCTTAATAATTGTTATCGGGAGAATTGTATAAGTATATAACCATGCATGCGATATGATTCATGTTACTTATATACTTTGAAATTGATGAACATACTCAAACTCTTTGCGTTTCCTGCCTATTGGTAACTTTGGCATCCTTGCCTGCATCATCGCCATCGTTTTCCCCATTCTCATCTTCGTCTTCGCCAATATCTTCTTTTATCATCCTGGTCGCGTCAGGTAACAAATGATCTAACCAATAGAGTTCGTTCTGAGTAAAGAAATAGTCCATTCCTTTTCTCACGAAACACACCAGCAAAATCTGTATGAGACATGAATACGGATCAGCACAGGGACGGACTATATAATTTGATCTATAGTAATATCGTGACGGTATATCTTCACTTACCATTATAGGGAAACCAATTGCAATGATATTAATACTCTTCACGACCCACATGCCAAGCATGCAACAAATCTGAGCAAATGTGAAAATGTGTACTCGAGAAGTCCTCACATGGCGCAGATATATATGATCCGGTTGATATTTAACTGGCATCAGTAAAAGGCCAATCCGGTCGATAAACTTGAAACATATCATGGAGTAAATTCAGTTTACTAGTCTTAAATATGATCAGCCAAATAGAAATTACGGGAACCCAATCACACCTGAACTCCAGCTAGTGAAGTAATTCCCATAAAGAGAAAGACACCATACAAGACAGCCATTGGCACATACTGAAATAGGAACAATTCATTGATAAGCACTTGGTCTAACTTTGCATTTACCAATTAAATCATTAGCGAAATCATGTGGATCTTAACTCAAGTCTAATACGATACCTTTAGAATGCCAGTCAAGAATACCGAACATCCTATCAGAATATGAATGACAATTCCTGTGAGTCTTTGCTCCCTGGTCACGGTAAATTATTACAATTATTAACAGAATTAAATTATCTTGTTATCGCTACGATGGTGCGTATTCGATTACTCCTGCTTGTATAAATACCTGACTCCAAGCATCTCCGGGCGATCACCTGGGGCGCTGCAATCAGAGTATTTTAAAAGTGATCTCACATGCGTAACAGCTCTCACGGTCGCAGCAACAAACCATGGCAACCCAAAGAGTGAGCAAAGGAACAGGAGTATAGAGAGCACAAACAGGTCCAAGTGATATCCGTGTCCTTTCTGTAATGGAAAGTTTAATCCTCCGAAAAGTGCATGCCTTATTACACTAAACGCATTCTGTTGAACCCAATGATACTTCTTACTTTTAATTTGTTTTCCTTTCTGTTGACAATAACTGCTGTTATTTGTTGGTCGAGGAAAATTAGTATCGTAGCTAACACGCCAGGTATCAAGGCTAGAAGCATCCAGTACCAAGGAATGGAGAAGGGATTGACGATCCAACTTCTGTCTTCACGGGTAGTTTTAAACTCGCTAGGAACATACAGCTTCGGAGTATCCAGGCCTAGGAGAGCATCTATTCCAACACAAATTAGTATGGCCGTTATTACCGCAAAGTCACTCACGTTATTTCTCACCTATCATATTGTAATCATTTTTGTTAGAATAATGTAAAACTTTCTCAGTTTGTAACAAATTTTTTTGTATGAACAAAATCTTACGCAACGTACGATAGAAGGAAAATATGGCGCTCCTCTTAAAAATTTCAACTTGTAGGCTATTACATAAGTAGCACAAAATAGGAAAACACAGAGAAAAAAGACGTCTGGAACTGCATTGACGAATGCATTGACTTCGCAGCCAGTACCATTTCTAAGCCATCCACCTTTTGTACATAAATCCGACCCGACACACTGACGGTTGACAATTAATTCATCCTGTAGAAATTTAAAATCACAAATATCAAATGGAGACCACTGATATGAATTTCTGTGTTTGGTTAATTTGTAATTGTGTGAGTGACAAACAGTGAAAATATACCCTGTGGTTAATGCAGTCGGCACTAATGGACGAGCTGAAGTTATGCATTTCGTAGGCGGGTAACAATGACTGGTTCTGGTGAAATGCTGACTCATTCGATGGTGGAATGCAATAACAGTAAAGATTATCATCCCAGTAAATGCCAACAGGAGTACTGAAAACGATCTGTGCGAGCTTCTTAAAGGCCTCAACTATAAATATCAGTGATATCAAAGTGGAGAAGCTTTCTTCGGTAAATCGCGTGATATATCTCACAAGCGCGCTAAGATCCAGGGCCACAAATAAGATAAGAATAACGGTAATCCACATTCCGACCCAGAACCTAAAGCCAAGAAAATCAATATCCCTCTCTCTGAAAAATAACACCTGAATTTTTACAATGACTGAAAAAGATCTATCACATTAATAATTGACATAACATTTTGTCTCACAATATAATTACAAAAATAATTAAGTTAATATACAAACACTGAGAAGGAATACAAAAGGACTTCAAACACCAGCATAGGTCCAGTGGCTCCAATAATCGTCAGGGGTTGCCCAGCGAACATGGTATAGATTAAACCACAAACTGCTCCAGCCACGATCGTTTCCATAGTTCCCTGTAATTCAGTTCTTAAATGGTTGCTGATGGACAGGCGCAAAGTACATGTAGATGCTCTAGCGGGTTTTGTAGACTAACGAACCATGTAATTATCTGTCCCGTCGCCCATCAAACCACCAAATGTAACTATCGGTGTAATACAAGCAAAATAAAGGAATATTGTCGACGCCACACACTGGATGTGAAAGCCATCCCGGATATCACTCCAATAATGCGGCAATCGCCTTTTGATATCAGCACAGAGTCCACCAAATAGTCTATGGGTTTTAAATGTATATATATATATATATATACTTTAAATTACATACATATACCTATGAAAGTCCATTGCATTTAAGATATACATGTAACATCGATCTATATACCTTCATAAAACATTTAGAAGTTGAGTTTAATTGAAATAAATGTCCGTTACCTCCCAGTGCGCTCAAGAGTGAGATCTCCTTCAGAGCTATCTGCCATATGAAACACGGTCGGTCCAGCTTTGATCACTCCCTGGCTGAGCCTTTGCTCAATTTTAGCCTGTTTAAAACATGAAAAATGATGTGCATCATTATCAGGATAGTGCAAGTACTCAAGGAAGATCATATAGCCGAGTTACATACTTTCGTTAGGGTCTTGTGTGGCGGTTCCAATCTAGTAGACGGGTCCCATATGCTAGGTGGTAAAACGGTCAACCCGTCTATGAATTCATCAAGGCCATCCACCAAATCTTCAGCTTTTTTAGCTTTAAAAGCTACTTGACAAAATACCTAAATATATTTATTATATAGGACAATAGTTGGACGAATTAAAGGAGAAACGCTCGGTTTTATATTAAACTGTATGTCAGCTTTCGTCACCTTGTCACTAGTTCTTATATGGCTGTCCACATACTCACCTTGTCACTGAGAAGAGTTCCCATTGCCCTCCCTATCTCCTCATACTCGAATATCGAGTTGGAATGCGTTGGTCCTATTGCCAGAAAAATAAACCTAGTCGGAAGATCTACTTCCGTCATATCTGCCAAAACGGATGAGTTGAAAAGTCGAACAAAAACCATGATTGTTTCTTCTAGAAATTCGCAGTGTCCCACTAGGATGTTTGCAGCTTCGGTGCCATGAGGAATTTTTCTCATCAATTTCTTATTTGGCTGGAAATGAGAGTTATTTTATTTCATCACATTATGAGGAGTGCCTATTGTCCTTCATTAAAATATGTTTGTTTCATAATTTTCATCATATTATATTCACTTTGTGGGGAGTGAGGTCCTCTGGTAGGATTCCCTCAGGATACTTGTGATACAAAAGTGCACCACTCTTATCGCCATCAACTGCAGGATTCGACGCAGCAATCAGTGTCAGCTAGTAATCTTGATATTCGTGTATTGTTCCAATTTGTCAATCATTACAAGTGTTATCTATCGCAAAGAAACAAACATTAAATGCTCTACCATCTGGTACTATTGATTTCTTCCCTTTTCTGTGCCTATGTTTGTGAGGGGCCGTCAGTATCTCGTAAATTTGACTGGTTGCCTCGGCAGTTAATGATTTCTGTTCCTCAGTCATCGAAATAATGTGTTCTGAAAAATATGTTCAAGTACAATTCGTACATGCATTTATGGTGATTTGTATTAGCATACAGGCGCACTAGATCTATCTATGTATCTTTCTAATTTCCAAATCTAAAGATCCATTTAATCACGCAGATACATATACATGTATATACGTATCGGGTATCTCATATATACAATTGTATATGTATTCACATGTACCTGCTATTTCCTTGAGAGGATTCTTCTTTAGAACTCCTACAAGGAAAAAAAAGTGGTGTTACATAATATGTGCATTAGTATTATATTAAGTGTATTAATAAATTATGTTTTTTTTTGCTATGAAAACCGACATGCTAGGATAATTTCAGATGCATCAAAAAGGGTAGGCTATCTGCAAGCCAACTAATTTGCTTAAGTAATCATGTTAATTACGTAGTATACATATACATTTATATAAGAATGTGCCTACATCCAGGCTACCGAATCTCAGAATCAGCAGTTGTCGCCCGACCCGGTACCCAAAATCTTAATGAGCTTATATAAAAAGATAATCTGAATATGGTATCGAAATCCTTTACATTATACGTTTAAGTTTCAACTCATAATTTACTATTAAAACAACACGTTTGAATAGATTGGGTAATAATCCAGATAATTAATTGATCAGCTTGTCTCTGAGCTAGAGTACCTGCTCAAAAGTACTCTGCATAGAAACATATCTGAATAGCTGATTTGCGCTTAAATGCACATCTTCTATGTCAAGTAAAAACAATCAAATAGATAAGTATATGTGACATCCATGCACATCAATAAAGTCATTCAAATAGGTTTAAGTCCATCTCAAGTAGATTATTTTGTATCCAAGTCATTTAGATATCCGCAGCCAAAGTTGACCCCAGTTGACTCGAGAGTAGTAAATCACCTTTTAATACCATTTCTATCACGCATCATGACCGATGATCGCCTAACCAACCTTATGAAAGCAACGGTCCAGCTTCAAGCGGAATACTCCAAGGCTTACTCATACTCCTGGTTGGGGTCAATTAAGGGCATGATCTCTGTAATACTGGACGACGACTCATGGGACTACTCCATGCTACTCTACTGCCTAAATCAAGAGTCTGACACCGTGATAACGCTTGACTCAGATGAGCAAGTTATCACAATGCTAAAGAATGATGAGCGCACAATTAACAAGGTGATATATGTATATTCAGCCTTGAAAACGTACATTTAACACCCCATCACTAACCAAATGAATGTAAGTAGTATGTTAGTAGTTCTCTATATATACCATGTATTACTCTATGCCGAGCTATGCTGGAATAAAGAACTTTTCAAATTGAAATTGAAATTGAAAATTGTACTAACAAGATATGTTCTTCAGACCTATTAGACGGACTTCTGTAGACAACGTAATTGTGACGTGTATATGACGTCATAGGCGATGCAATGAATATCTGGATAGAAATAACTCATGAAGTAATGGGTGCTCTATTAAACTTCACCTCAGGTTTTATTGATCCAAGTGATGCACAATTTTGCGCGCTCCTCCTATTTTGTTTGGGTAATCGGGATGTTGCATGTCGCACTTGCACTCACATCCCTTTACCTTAAGTTGGACTTAATATTTTGAATTATTGTAGTGTGCATGCATTTTACATGCACGCGTGTAGATGCATTACATAGCGTTTCTACTCTATCTATACTTGAAGCACCAGACCCGGGTACTAGAAGAACTGGATCACAACTGCGTAATTAATTACCTCTTCATTCAACGACACATATGGAGATGTATTAAAGGTCATTCCTATTAATAACTGGAAAGATTAATGACATTGTTAAGTATCGTCAGTATAGGACCTGGTCTGGTTCGCTTTTAACACCCACATCAGTGTGTTTTAATCAAAATCAAAAACTTGATCGCAACCTACGAGAAGACAACTGGGCACCATAGGCCACCTGGACCACATATTGCTAATTAACTAAACTGATCAATTGTATATGGCTCAAACCTTCCGGTCGCAGCTCCTTAACGTTCATTAAATGAAGTACTAACTGACCGTGTAATTGTCTCAATTGACTTCAGGTGAATAGTGTGACGTTCATCAGGATTACCCGCTGCATCTTTGTTACAGTATTTATGTTTTCTGGCACTGCATCTGTATTGGTTCAAACCATTTTCCTAACCGGACAATTGTGATGATAGAATGAAAAATAAATGATGGCTGAGATCATTCCCCGAGACCGGGAGACGTGCCCACTGGTTGGGAGGTACATTTGTATGCTGTTTTCCTTTGGACTATCAAATCGCAATAAAAAAGGTATGCATGTACGTCATGCAAGCCAAATTATTTATATCTAAATTATTCGATGACTAGCCACCGCTCCCATTCCAGAGTTTACTGGAAAAACAGGAACTCCTAGATAATGATCAAAGAAATGAAGAAATGATAATTTTTGTAAAGGTCAATATATACAGATGGCATTCGTCATAAATATGACTTAGGTTCGAGTTATCATAAATAAGTCTCCCTATTACCTAGCTTAGCTTGTCTGTCGGAAATTATAGGTTTCTGGCCTGAGACCTTGAACTGGATCCGTAATCTTATTGATCGCGCTATCAATCACCAAAATAGGTGAAATTAAGCGCATAACGATCTTGTATTCAATGCGAAAACCTGTTTTGTTATGGAATATTCATTCTACTGCCATCTTTGGTTTGATGTGGTATAATTACACATGTACAGTCGATATGTACGCTCCAGCTGGAGCCCACAATTTGTATTTTTACCGCAATTTTTACGTGAGACACACCCTGTTCATAGGGCACAATCGTCAACACAGCCATTGTGTTTTCTATGTATATTGAGAGGCAGGATCTTTAGGACTGCCATGGATCTGCAGCTCAATTTTGTGGACCATAGTGTATTTATATAGACATACAATCCTAAAAAATGTATACAATGTTTATGTGAATTGGTACTGAAGTACCTGCTATGTGTTACTCTACTACTTATAAGCATCCACAAGGATCCACAAGTGACTAGCATGGACCAAATGGGGTTTTGTAAGGATCAATCATAATCATTATGGTTAATGTGCTAGTGATTCTACAGAAAGAGGCAAGTATATGTTAGAGAGAAAGGACAAGTCTATGTTAGAAGGAATAAGGCTGTAAGGTCTGGTTTACCTAGAAGCAGGCAGACACCTCAAGGTGAAGGGTGGTTAATGTGGTGATGTTTTCTACAGAAAGGGACAAGTATATGTTAAAGAGAAGGGGGAAGTGTAGCTTGGATAGAATAGGGCTCTAAGGTCAGGTTCGCCAAGAAGTAGGGAGGTACCTCGACATAAATGGAGGTTAATGTGGTGACGTTTTTGTTAGAAAGGGACAAGGAGGATCTAGTTGGACCTGGTAAGACCAGCGTATTGACTATAGTGATTACTGCCCTAATTGTGTTGTTATAGGGATTTGTTAGATAAGAATTTAAACTACATTTTATTATGACATCACAATTGAATATAAACAAAAACTATTTTGTTGGTGTTCACGATGTATCAACCAGTTCGGCCTTCATCAGGTATCAAAAACAGAAGTTCATGTCAATGGTAAATATAGTGACCTTTCACAATGTCTTAGTACCTAATATGTAGTGTAAACCACTAATTGAAAACGTGCGTAAACAACAAAATTTCGCTGATGAGCGGAAATTGTCTTTGAACATTGTCTTAAGCATTGTCATTTAACATGTGTCTGCCTACCTGCTCGTCGATCGGCAACCGGATCGCCATGAGTTTGGTTCACCTCTAAATCGAGAACCACAACTGCTTCTCCTTGGGACAAACCCTGCCGAATCTGGAACAAACTACGCAAAAATGTGGTGGCGACGTGTGGCTTCGACCATCGATTTCCGCTTTCCACTTTCTCTTCATACTTTAGCCACCTTTAAAAAAATAGTCTCAATCATTTGCATTACAGAAATTATGTGCTAAATGTATCTAAATGTATGTCAAACTTGAGGGACTTTTTTGTGGAAACTGACATACTATAGAAGCTACTGTAACTGGCTTTGATCTGTCGTTTATCTATCAAATTCAAAGACTCGGTTGCAAAAGTTGTGCACGATATTAACACTCTACCTAGCCATCTGCTTCCAACCCGTTCCGCCTGTTATAAAGTGACATAGCACATCGAGCTGGCAAAACAATATTCCCTCCAGATTTATTTCTTCCTCTCTGGCATAGTCGTCGTCATCGGTAAGGATCATTCGAACACGCTCTGAAGGCGGAACGGAAACCTACAATGAATATCTCATTATTTAGATGCGCCACAAATCTGAATCGAGCACGCTCCAGGAGGAAAACCAAAACCAAAATAAGAAAAACAAATTAATACGAAATTTTGCTAAATTACCATTCCATCTTCATTAATATCACCATAACGTCCTTCCGCCAAAGCATTTCCTTTGGAATCCCCTTGAAAGATGAATAACATTTGCATGTAGTTTACATATTGTGAAATCATATTAATCCGTACGTTACGTTTCCAAAACCATCGATGTACGTACACATTTAACAAATCTCGCGTGACCGTGTCATATAGTAGATACCGTTGATTAAGCAAACATTTCCATAATTAATTTGAAGGATGTACATAAAGCTTAACCTACTGCGTATCATCCTGTCTTGGAAAAAGCTGCTGCTTTCGGGGTAAGCTGCGCGTGTTATCCCTTCTGGTGGGTAATCTCAACGGTGAAATTATGGCAAGATTGGACTTATGTCCTTGATTTATATTTCCCCTTTATATAATCACGATGAATAAGTTAAGCAATTGCACTCCACGTAAAAATAGTAA
This sequence comes from Armandia brevis, assembly GCA_035585475.1. Lineage (NCBI taxonomy): Eukaryota > Metazoa > Annelida > Polychaeta > Opheliidae > Armandia > Armandia brevis. The sequence goes on from JAXGGS010140864.1 coordinate 13,943, forward strand.
TCTTAATTAAGTGATAGTTCTCGGCTATATATTGGCATTCATCTACTTTATACTGTTTATAATAGCTGGTACAAAATAGTCGTCCAATAGGACCAGGAGGACGACAAGTGCTGTCGTCAAGTTAATTACATCTGATCGAGATTAAACTAAATGGGGATTAAGCCATTCAATTTATACCATCCACAACAAATACTTCTCTTCATCCGCCACGGGTTTTAATAGAATCCACTAAAGCGATGACAGGCATACAGGATACCCGGGGGCCTTGATTAAGTTCAGATCACTAAATGATATTCTTAACTAAAATGTACATGAGCATAAATCATAGCATATCATTTCTTCCGCTCACAATCGAAGCGGAATATCAAAAATTCCTATTTTCGTTTTTATTCAATCATGGCAACAATAGATACACGCAGTATCAATTGCATCCCAAATACTTATAAGTGCAAGTGCAAAAACAATCAGAGTAAAGGTTGCAACATTTATTGATCAAGTGATATAATTGCCCACGTGTATAGATGCGCTACATCTATTTGTATATTCCATAATGCTAAATTATTCACTCTTTTAAACATCCATTAGTATGTGGGAGTTATTAATTGATAGATCATTAAAACAAAATATGTCTAATAGTTATAAACATGGATTGAACTGAATACATGTGACTACTGTGAGATTTACAAAGCATATTTCGAGATATACCAAGGGGGTTAATTCTCAACAATCGGTAGGAAAGACGTGGGAAAATGCCTCAGTCCGGCAGTGCCCTAAATAGCCAGAGAAGAGGCCGTTCGTTAAAGTCTTTTCTGTCTCTGGTCTGGTGAAAATTAGTCGTTCGAGTAACAATTTTCTTAACTTTTACAATTATAATTAACAAAACACGTCGTCTCTACTCATGACAGCATGCTATTTACAAAGGAGGATTAAGTAAATTGTGGATTTATAGGAGTACGATCGTAGATAATAAGACAAAGCTGTGATTGTTTCACCCCACCATTTTCTCACTGGATTCATGTCCATTTAGCGAATTATGATTGTTGATATTAATTGTATCTTCCGCCTTTTTTCGGGAAGCATCCGGCAGTAGATGATCCAACCAATACAATTCATTTTGCGAGAAGCATTTGTCAAGCCCTTTCCGAATAAAGCATATCAACAAAATCTGAATCAAAAGTAAAAAAAAAAATATTTGAAACGGAGTAACATTATAAATGTGCATGTAAATAACACTCATTATTTCATACGCGATGGATTCGTATCACATGATCAAACTAACCGCTATTGGGAAACATATTGCTATGCTCTTGATGCTTTTGATCACCCACATTAAAATCATACAAAAGATTTGTATGATTGTGAACAAATGCACCCTGCTTGTTTTCACATGTCTTAAGTAGACGTTGTCAGGTTGGTACTTCTTAGGCATTAACAAAAGGCGTATGCGATCGATAAACTAAAGCAGACAAAAAGAGCTGTAACATTGACATCATCGCTATAATATAAAACTGAAATATTTGTTTTAGGGGAAAATGGTTCTGAAGTTTTCACGTTTTAAATAATGTTTAATATACACTCACCTGAACCCCAGCCAATGAAGTGACCCCCATGTACAAGAACACTCCATATAACACGGGCATTGGAACATACTGAAAACATTAATTCGTCGTTACAATATTATAAAGTTCGCTGTCCTCTCTTCATAATTCATTCTCTTCCCACTTTGTTATGGAAATACAGTTGGACCTTAAGCACGATTTACATTACCTACCTTTAAAATGCCTGTCAGAAAAATTGAAGCGCCGATGAATAAGTGGATCAATATCCCAGTAAACCGTTGTTCTCTGGAGTTAAAAAATCAAGTTAACCTTTAATCAACCAAACACCGTGAATTGACTGTATTTAATAATTACATTATATCTAATTTATACAGGCAGAGATGAAATATTATGCGGACCTCACGCCCAACATCTCCGGTTTGTCTCCTGGTGCGCTTGTCTCCGTTTGGAAGAAGAGACTCCTTACGTGGGAAATGGCTCTCACTGTAGCTGCCACGAACCACGGGAGTCCGAGGAGGGAACAGATGACGATCAGTATTGCGAGAACAAATAAGTCTAGATGGTACCCGTGACCTTTCTAAGTTGCAAAAAATACTTAATGATATTATGCGACAAATTTCATACGAAGTGTCAATGTCATGTTAATTATCTGTAGTGATCACTTACTTTCAATTTATGTTCTTTCCGATTCACAATTACGGCAGTTATTTGTTGGTCGAGGAAAATCAGGATAGTTGCCAACATTGCTGGAATTATTGCCAGCAATATCATGTACCAAGAAAGTGCCATCGGGTTCGCAAGCCATCCGCGCCCCTCCAATGTGGTCTTAAACTCACTCGGCACGTTCAATTTTGGAGTTTTCAGGCCAAAGGCAAAATCGATGCCAACACATATGATGATAGAGGTAATTACGGCAAAGTCACTAATGTTTGATCTCACCTACGAGATAAAAGTCTTTAAGTTGAAGATACATGGGTATTGAAGGTATTTGAAAATGTATTAAAAATGTGATTCTAAATAGATCGTTAGTGGATAAAAAGCAAATAAAGTCTCACAAATGAGGGCAAATAGGATGATTCACGGAAATATTTCAGGTTGTATGCGATTGAAAATGTTCCGATGAAAAGTAGAATACACAGGAAAAAGACATCTGGGACAGCATTTATGAATTCGTTAACTTCACAGCCTGTTCCGTTTGTAATCCAACCGCCTTCTAGACACAGATCTCCTGTTACGCACATGGAATTCACAATCAAGTCACCCTGAAATATGTACGGTAATTAAACGTTTCAGGCTTTTCAATCATAAAGGTTGCGGAACCAGAACAACTCGTACACCCATCCGAATACAATTATGATTGATTGTGTTTGATACATTGAATGGATGAATTTGTTTTCTGTAAAAATTCTGTAATTACATTTTTAATTGCACATTTGAATCATATATGAACTAAAACTCACTCTACTATTCACACAATCACGTGAGACAATAGCTGTGTAATTATCGTATGTGTATGGATCCTGATTTGTGATGTTGGAAAAAGGATTAGACGTAAATTGTTCCACGGTTTCGTTAGGTTCACAGTAACAGCTAAATCCCTCCGACCATTGTGTCCCGACAGGATAATTATTCCAGATCCCTGTTACTTTTTTGAAAGCTTCGATTATAAAAATAAGGGAGATGAGTGTTGCAAAACACTCTTCTGTGAATCTGGTAATATACTGCACTAATGAACTCAAATCAAAGGCAACGAATACAAGTAGTATGAGCGCGATCCAGACTCCGACCCAAAAACGAAACGCCAGGAAGTCTAAGTCTCTATCTCTGTTGATGAACGAAACATTGAGCACACGATTATAAAAAGAATTTCAAGATGATTTACACGTCTAGAATTACTAATAAAACGTAGCGTACACGCAGAATGAATAGAGCAAGGACTCAAATATCAGCATTGGCCCAGTTGCCCCTACAATTGTCAGCGGTTGACCAGCGAACAGCGCATAGATAAGTCCACATATAGCTCCAGATAATATTGACTCCATCGTCCCCTAAACATTAAAGAAATCAAGATATATTCATACATGACTTTAACACATAGATTCATGTATATCATATTGATAGGATGTGAGGATATTTACCAAATGATTTCCTGTTCCATCTCCCAATAAACCTCCAAAAGTTACAATCGGCGTTATACAAGCAAAGTACAGAAATATGACAGACGCTATTGCCTGGATACTGAAACCATCTGTAATGTCCGACCAATAAAGAGGATATCTTCTCTTTATGTCTTGAATAAGACCCCCAAATAATCTGACACAGTAAAAACAGAACGGTCAAGAGAATTGCAATGTATATATACGGTATTTAAATCGAATAATATTTGATTCCGAAGCCATTATTTTCCATTAAGTGTAGCTGATCATAAAGTAATTTGGAAACAGGACAATGTACCTTCCCGTTTTTTGTAGAGTTGGGTCCTCGTGGTCATCACCGATATTGAATACGTCAGGCCCAGCTTTAGTCGGACTTCGTTGAACCCTATCTTGAATTTTCATTTGGCTCATTGTTTTCGTCGGAGGCTCGAGTCTTGTCTCAGGATCCCAAAGACTAGGAGGAAGAATTGTGAGGCCATCTACATACTCATCAATGCCCGCGACTACGTCCATTGATGTCTTGGCATTGTATGCTACTTGACAGAATACCTACAATTCCAGTTAACGAAATATATCAATTAAGAACAAATCCACATACATTGTATTCTGCGGCGGATTAATTCTTTTCATAAGGATAATGCTGTTCGGCTGAATAAACTTAATTAAATGTCGTGCGCGCCTGAGACGGGGGGGGGGGGGGGGGGGGGGGGGGGGGGGGGGGGGGGGGGGGGGGGGGGGGGGGGGGGGGGGGGGGGGGGGG
>JAXGGS010140975.1:0-18417 GCA_035585475.1 Armandia brevis
AGGTAAAATTACAGAAGATTTGAATGTATTTCATGATATTATAAGTTCTATGTAATCCAATACAAACAACACCTTTCCATGGTAATTATATAGGCAACACATGTACACCTGATGGACATTCATCTCGACCATGATGAAAGCACGGACAAGTAGAACACCCATTTGACTGTTGTAGAGGAACATTATGATGATATTCGCTGAATATGTAATTTGCATAACATCAATATATCAAATTTTTTTGTGGTTGATAAGGAACAGATTGTGATTATCCAATGATCAATTCATGTACTGACATTGTCTGACAATTAAACAAGCACAAATCTAGGTTTAATATATAACGTTAAAATTCATAAAATTGTTGAGGCTATCGCTGTAAAGATGAATTCCAAATAAGATCGTATGGATAGGTACAAATAACAAAATGGTATATTTATGCATTTTAGCTGGCTCCATTGAGTTGGTTATTAATGATAATATGAATTAACCCTATTGAATTGCATTATCTTAACTAGTAGACGTAAGCTGATGTAAGAAAACCTTTCATTGCGGGGTAGTCAGGCATAATAATATTATATAAAAGATTATATTTATGGTGCAGATGGTGTATATCTTTGCGTTCTTATGACTGCAGAGCCTCATAAGCGTGCTCCTGTGCTGGTGCTGCCACCTGGTGTTCAAGATCTGAGTAAACAACTCCATCAGTGCCTTGATTCTGGTCGATTGGAGACGTTGCGTTAACACCATTATTGTTCATATAAATCGGAGGTGCCTCAGTTTCTTCTTTTTGCTTTGTCCTTCTGAAATGAGAGAGACTTAAAGATGAATGGAAGTCCATCACATGTTGTTTGTCATGATATATTCAATAGTATTCAATTTTGTTTATTATCATTGTCATAATGGCACTCGCCTTATGGATTTGATAGTGATCACAGGAACAAGAATCAGTAATTCCAGCCCTATGATTACCCCTACTCCGAGTCCCACACCCTTCCACACGGAACAACTTGCGGGGTCTGTAACATTGATACAAGATAGAAAAGAAGAAATTGAAGAATCGATCAGATTTTGATCACGATCATTGCAGAGTGTCGGACTACAGGATTCTTCTGTCAGTCTGGTCTACAGTAATGGAAAATATATCAGCGATTGCAATACTAATGTATTAATTACCGCAATCTGAAGTCTGCCTGGTTGACCCGGGTGGTAAAGTTGAAACATCTAAGGCTGGTGTCGTAATGTTTGAGGTAGTGCTCGCTGTAACAGTGCCACCTTGAGTCCTCGTCAATGAGGATCGAGGGATTGGTGACGTAGTGGTCGGTGACGTCGCCGTCGGTATAATAGTTGTTGTTGTTTTTGTAGTTGTCGTCGGTGTTGTTGTTAGAGCAGACACGCACACATCTAAAGAGAGAATTACATGTAGATACGTGTATAAAGCCGTCTGTAATGGAGACCGTCAGACTAATCTAACATTGCTTCAGTTATTTACCATCGGTTTATTCACCTGTCTCGCACACATAGTGTAGCGCAGTCGATGTTCTTGCTTCATACCACGTGCCCGTGGTGATGCACAGTGCTTTATCTAGTGAGCGTGATGATAGGTATCCAGACACCAGTCACCTGACTCCCGTCCTCCCAGATCCAGGACGGGGTAGCTGAGGATCTCTTTGCTCCTATCCAGTGATTCCGGGTGCTGCTCTCAGATGATGATCTTATGGTGGAGTCGATGTGAGAATGCATTGATCAGCTGGTATTTGGTAATGTATAGCTATTAAAATTGAATTGTTAGTATTTCATTTGATATAATAGTTACAGTTGGTCTCTCATGAATCCCAGTTCTGCGTCTGTATTGACACTGATGAGATTTCCCCCGAGTGACTGACATCGTCTCCTGGCGTCTGAGTAGTTGAGGACACTTTCTACAGGAGCTCCACCTGGTGCATTACTGGAGCTGACGTAGTAACACTTGGAGTTATACAGCTCACTCCAGCCAGGGGAAGTCGGGCAGGAACAACTGTGAACTGCAGAAGACAGTACACAATTATATCGGCATGATCCAGCATTGATACGTATGGTGCGCCTATAACGCGTGTAAACACTGACAAATGTGAGACGACGTGTTATATCTGTTTTCCATAATTAAGCTCTTCTTGCGTGATTACTCGTTAATACTAGATACATTAAAGTTATAAATATTGTGCTTGCTTACCTGATGGTATAACCTCGTGAAATACCGCAAGGACTATAGCTATCGTGCAATAAAACGATAGATTTGAAGATTGACGACTCATGATTGGAAATGTGAGGTGTGGGGAATTAAGCCCACGTCAGCGTAAATTAACTTAAACCTATATCTTTAAACCGAATCAATTTGTCCTCTCCTATTACGCCCGTCCTGGTAGATATGGTATTTACCTTGTAATGATATTTGACAGGTGCAGTCCTATAATTCATCATGATAACCAGGAAGTAACTGTTTTATTTGGAATTCCCTTGAACTCACTTGTCACGCATGGCCCGAGCTTTTCAAAAAATATGTCTCATTATATTTCCTCATTCACTCTCTATTAACATATTAACATGACCTAATTCAAGTTATTCATATAGTCTAAAAAGATCCACTGGGAGTGATAGGAGTTACAGAAATGTCTATCATGTCGACTTTCAGTATATGATTAACTTAATTTGCAAATATTTTGAAGGTACCATATATTGTTCCTTTGTATATGCAATATAAGAGTATGTTGATCAAAATATGTGCGATTGTAATATATAATATTCATCATCTATGCAGCACAACCAAGAGTGTGTATATATATATCTGATGAATACTGTAAAACGCATCAATGGCAAGGACCATGTGCTCGGATATACGTAAATTCTCGGACGTGCATGTAGATGTACATCAGTGTCACGAGGTAATTCACGCAAGCGGTGTGGATATCTTCTCTATATCATTTCAAGTTTTACAGATACTGTCCAAATATGTCTCTCACAAACATAGTGCCCATATATCCGTTTTCAGAGTTTATGTTGCCATCTGAGAATCTGTTTGGTTTCCTTTAGCCCCCTTTTGTATTCATATTAATCTATGTAAAAATATTTACAATAATATTCGGTTAAGTAGGTTGCCGAGATTAAGTCAGTAAAGCCGGAATATCTCGATGATACAAATAATGGATTAGTCACCTTTTACGAATTTCTTGTATCCTGATGTTGATTACGAACACTTTATCAAAATGAAAAAATAATATATATTTTCAGGCTCCGAACTTTAATGTCTAAAACAAATTGACTAGCGTAGCGCATCTTCTGAACGGGTAAGCATTACATACGTATAATTGAACGATTAGCATATACATCACAGCGCAAGTAATGTATTGAGTACATGGTATACTGATATCGAATAATATTAGTACATTTATGAATTCTTCTTTATAATCACTAGGAGTAAAATCAGCCGCTTGATCGAACACCGTGTTTGTTCGACATTTTCATCCTCAGCATCCTCATCCTCATTCTCGTCTTTCTTTCTCTCTCGTTTGTTTCCTACCTGATTGGTAACAGATGCTGTCTTTTTCCTAGAAGTAAAGTTATTTTATTTATATGGTCTTTTGTTCTTTACATTCGGTACTAACATACAGTGCTGGTATTTGTTGATATTCTTGATCTGATTGATGACAATCAAATAACCTCCTTTTGCTAGACAGTGTCCTCTGGAAAAATTTAACCATCCCGTCTGAAGACTGTCCATTACATTCCACAACATTCACCTTGGTGTCAATTGATGTCTAAGTCAATGAGTGCATGCATATTGACTCATACATATTATTGGATACACACATCCACGTAATGAATTGACGCTTTTAAAGTTACATGTGATTCACAAAAGCTGGAGTCAGTTACCCTGCTTAATAAGATCAATTACCAGGGGTTATTGTTCCACGCTGATGTATCCAGAATACCAGTTAATTATATATCGTGTTCTCCCATAATTCAGTGGTGCTGTCTAAGATAGAATTTGCTGTCCTCTCTCCGCCTGCTTTGTTCTTAACCGGGATGGCGTACACTGGGTCGTCTGGTGGTGAATCGACAAGCGGGGAGACTTTAGAAGCAACCAGTGAATCCTTTTTTGAGACATATTGGACTGCCTCCGCCGTATCATACGCGCTTGTGTCACCATCTCTTATCTGGTTGTTAATTAACACATCTGAATATGTCACACTGTCCGGGTGTGCTGTGGCCTGCTTGTTGCTTAGCGCTCCATTCGTTGATGGGCAAGGAGACGTCGCATCCGTGTAGTCGTCATTTGGCGGCTTATTCATTTTCCTAAAGAGTAACAGGGGTTAATATGCATAACTGTTTATAAACAGATACGTGAATATATTTCACATGGAGGTGCTTTAGTTGCGACAAATTCAAAACCTTTAATTGTGTATAATTTGAGGCCAGAGTTTACCCACCTTCTACGGAGTAATATAATTGTTATAATTATTATAACTAGCATCAAAACTCCGGCGCCAGCACCAACTCCAATCCAAATTAGATTGTTCAACATTTCTATAGAGTGGTGAAATATAATCATCAATATAATAGCTGGGTATGACATGAATAAGTACACACTGATTCAGACTAGAGATCATATTTGGACTGTATCTGTTTTTTATTATTGTACAATTTAGCATTCGTAGTATTTACCGCCAGTATCAGAAGGCTGCGTGGTTAACGAGTGTATGGCCGGTGTGGTGAGTTCAGAGGAACCGCTCACTCTAGCAGTGCTGCTTCTGGTCAGGGAGGCTCCAGGTATCACTGACGCTGTGAATGCCAACCTCGACGTTTTCATTGTTGTTGTGTATGATGAAGTAGATGGGCACATATTTGATGGGTAATTCATGATATGATCATGTACATAAAGAGAGGCGATATTCAAATCTATGTTCACCTTCAAACATACAATACCTCCTAATTGTACATTCATTACATTGATTCCTTTCAGGCACACTTCTATACTTACATATAACATACTCTGAGGGTTCAATATTAGTTTACTGACTATATACCCAGATTCGTTTCTTTAAAAACGATGAGAACCTATTACTTACGTCATACAAACATCGACATTAATTGAATGATATGTATCATTAGCTTATTCACCTCTTTCGCACACGTAGTGTAGTGCTGTTGATTTCGCTGACTCAAACCACCCGCCTTTGGTAGTGTACAGAGCTATATCGAGTGAGTTATCTCCTTGGGTTGTAATATATGGTATCCATGCTTCATTTACCTCATTCCCGTCCTCCCAGACCCAGGACGGGGTAGCTGAGCTTCTCGTCGCTCCGATCCAATGATTCTGTGCTTGGCCTGCTGATGGTGTTCTGAAACATAATGTAAGCCAATGGATCTTGATTATTAAACATTGGTGGCGATATTGCATTATCTTGATGTTTGATATAATAATTACAGGAGCCCCCTCATGTATCCCAGTTCTACTCCTGTATTAACACTGATGAGATTTCCCCCGAGGGACTGACATCGTCTCCTGGCGTCTAGGCGAGGACACTTTCTACAGGAGCTCCACCTGGTGCATTTCTGGAGCTGACGTAGTAACACTTGGAGTTATACTGCTCACTCCAGCCAGGAGAAGTCGGACAGGAACAGCTGTGAGCTGTCGGACAAGGAAGGACATGCAATATTCATATAATACATAATAGCATACGAAAACAATGGCTAATTTGAATCAAACTGCCTAAACTTGGCAATTTGATTGACTTATCCTGTAGTTTATACTTGTATTCACTTCCATTGTACACGCGCGATCTCACCTGGGTGTCTGAGTAACAGCAAGCAATAGATGAAAAGAGCAAAAACAAAATCAAAAACTTTGAAGGTGTGTATATTCATGGTCACCAACTTCATTCAATGATGTTACAAATGTGAATGCGGATGGACCTGATAAGGTACCGTCAAGCTTCCGAAGAGGCAACTCAGAGCTCAGTTAAACAGAATTGTGCTCTTCTATCATCTATGTGATTGTGTCCGGCTGTATGTACATGCACACAGCGTTATTCCCACGATCTAACCAGGACCTTATGGTTCTATTCTAGTATTCTATGTCAGACCTCAGTCGTCACGCATGACCCGAGCTACACATACTACATGTCCTGTTATATATCCCCATTCACTCTCTATACACACGGGGATATTTACTTTTCTCTACTTCAGTAAATCTGTGTGCTGTAAAACCCAGTCAGGTGTGAGCGGAATATAAAACACTGCTATACAAACCTGATGTGTGTGACTTTGTGTACAGACGTTTGTGGCAGATTCGTGATCGCTTAATAACATTCCTCCAGGGGTAACCTGGTTGGCAGAAAAATACACACTTCTATAGTTAAATTGTGAGACACTTTAATAATTGCATATAGACTTCGAAGTAAACAATGATGCCGCTATTCATGATTAAACAACGCAGTAACAATACAAGTTTTTTATGCAGTCGATTGTTTAATAACGTACAAAACTAGTACAGAAAAACAAACTTCACGTCAAAGATATAATTTATGAATTACAATTCCGATCATATCTTGGCTACGTAAATTAATTATAGACGGACAGTAGGTGCAGGTGAAATTTAATCTTGGCAGCGTAACGTATTCAATTGAGCATGGGAAGGTTCAAATTCAATTAATTCAATCGCGGTATCAGTTATTTATTTCATCAACAGGGAGCGTAAAGCTGTAGTCAGCCACATAGGTGGAACTGCCTGTTGATATTCGTCCGATTGAGGTCACACTGATCAATATAAGGAATTAAATAAAAACCCGCTACATTATTATTATTAATCACGAGCCTAAAATGTCACAATCAGATACCAGCGAATTGCACATTACGTGAGAGTCCTCATTCATCAAGTTAAATAGCGTTAATACTGCATCTTCTAAACAATTTTGATTGATTTGATAAAGAAACAGTTAGACTAAGATAGAAGTAAATGGCATGTTCGATTTAAGACATTCCTTCCTTGCTGTTTTTGTGATTGCTTTTCATGTCAAGTAAAACATGACTGTATAGTGCTGTGTATCTATATACCAAGGTTTGAGTTTATGCCTGCATAGCTTCATAAGTGTGTTCCTGAACTGGTGTCTCCCCCTGGTGTGTAATATCTGTATAAACAGCACCACCAGTGTCGCATCGTCATTACTGTTCAAATAAACAGGCGGAGTTTCCTGTGACAAAGTTTCCTCTTGTGATAGTGAAGATTTTGTTTTCCTGAAATAAAGAAGCTCGAATTAATCGAACTATAAACTAGATGTTTCACTTTTCGTGTATATGTTGATCATGTATGTCCATGATTTGACAGGTAAAGGTGAACTCATTGATCTTGTTAATCGAAATGTGACTCACCGAATAATTTTGAATAAGATCACTGGGACGAGTACTAGCAAAGCTGTCCCTATGGTGGCACCGACCCCGATACCAATCCCCTTCAACAAGTCCGACTCAGCTGTATGGAAAACGTTGCGACAATGACTTTTAATTCAATTACACTTGAACTCATAACATGGTAGAGTACTCAAATTAGTACGTGAACAATCATCTTTAGCTTTATTATTATTAGAATGTTTTATTACTATGTATACATGCTTTATGTAGTGAGAACAATCATGAAAACGTAGGTATTGCAATGTATGAATATTGTGAAAACGTGAGACATAGTAAAGGTGCATATTAGTGCACCTGGTAGTACAGCGCGTTTACAAGCAGACGGGGGCCGAGGTAAATTAGATAATACAATATAATGATTTAATTTTTATAATAGTGAGTATTATAGCTGGACTTACTACCTTCCGTTTGCTTCGCTGATGTGGCCAATGGACTAGTATTTTCTGTCCTAGTGAAGTCCGTTGATTTGAAGATAGGAAGACTTGTTGCCACGGTAACAGTCTCTGAAGAGTCAGTAGTGGTACATTTATGAGTTTTTCTTTATAATTAATCACTAGGAGCAAAATCAGCCGCTTGATCGAACACCGGGTTTGTTCGACATGTTCATCCTCAGCATCCTCATCTTCATTCTCGTCTTTCTTTCTCTCTTGTTTGTTTCCTACCTGATTAGTAGCCGATGCTGTCTTTTTCCTAGAAGTAAAGTTATTGTATCTGTATGTTCTTTTGTTCTTTACATTCGGTACTAACATACAGTGCTGGTATTTGTTATTATCATTGACTTGATTGATGACAATCAAATAAGCTCCCTTTGCTAGACAGTGTCCTCTGGAAAAATTAAACCATCCGGTCTGAAGACTGCCCATTACATTCCACAATATTGAACATGATGTCGATTGATGTCTAAGTCAATGAGTACATGCATATTGACTCATACATATTATTGGATACACACATCCACGTAATGAATTGACGCTTTTAAAGTTACATGTGATTCACAAAAGCTGGACTCCGTTACACTGCTTAATGAGATCAATCACCAGGGGTTATTGTTCCACGATTCACGCTGATGTATCCAGAATACCAATTATATTATGTATATCGTGTTCTCCCATAATTCTGTGGTGCTGTCTAATATAGAATTTGCTGTCCTCTCTCCGCCTGTTTTGTTCTTAACCGGGATGGCGTAGACTGGGTCGTCTGCTGGTGAATCGACAAGCGGGGAAACGTTAGAAGTAACCAGTGGTTCCTTGTTTGATATATGTTGGACGGTCTCCGCCGTTTCATACACGCTTGCATCAGCTTCTCTCTGATTGTTTATTATAACATCTGAATATGTCACTCTGTCCCGTTGTGTTGTGGGATGATTGCCGTTTTGCGCTCCATTAATGAATGTGTTCGGGGCCGTCGTATATGAGTTGTCGACACCTGGCGGTTCATTCATGCTCCTAAAGAGTAAAGGATAGGTAAGAGTAAGGTAAGACTCCAAAAAATTAATCAGTTGACTCTCGAGCTTTTTTTTGCTTCAGAGAAGGAGTGCGGGTGGAAGGTCAAGTTGTTTTGAAATTTGGCCAAGGAGGGGGGTGGCAGTTTTTTTTTTCACCAAGAATTTAGGGGGCGGTGGGCAGGCGAATTAGTAGGGGCGGTAGGTGCCTTTATTTATTAAAATTTCAAGGGGTTTAAAGCATATTTGTGAGGTTTTTCTTGTGTAAGAGTTTATATTTAATTTGAGAAATAGGGGGTCGCAGGTGTGTTTTTTCTATGAAATTGGGGGCGGCATTTTGGTGATATACTTAAAAAGGAGGGGTTCGGGGGACCCATTCGGGCGGGGCCTGAGAAACAACTTATTGATTTTATATGGCCTAACATATATATTTATAAACAGATGCAGGAATGTAATTCACATCATGGTGCATCAGGAAACACAGATAACATGGTTTTAATGTCTAGTTCAGAGTCAATACGCACCTTCTCCTGAGTATAACAATCGTTATAATTATTACAACTAGCATCACAATTCCGGCACCAGCACCAAGTACAATCCAAATTAAGATGTTCGACGATTCTAAAGGGTAGTGAAATATAAATATCATTATAATTGCTGGTATAACATAAACATGTACGCTGTGGGCCCGAGTCCCGATTTGTACTGTATCTGGTCTAATGTTGCAGTTAAGCTAGGTAGTGATTTTGACTGTAACGTATAATTTACCGCTATCTCCAGTTTGCGCGGTTGACACGACTGGTAAAGATGACGTACTCAAGGCCGGTGTGGTGAAGCCAGAGGCTGTGCTCATTGTGGCAGTGCTATTCCGTGAGACACCAGGTATTAAAGACAAAGTGGATAGCGGCGTTGTCGTCGTTTTTGTTGTCAGTACTTTAAAATTGGTGGTAGCCATTCTAGACTGTCTGCCTGCTATTGATACCATTGTCGTTGAAGGACCTGAGGCGCAAACATCTGATGAGAGAATCATATGTTTATGTACATCAAGATAGTCAATATTAAAATTCCTATTCACCTACTCAGAGACAAAACCTCTTAGCTGTACTAGCAGCTGTGAGCTTCGGGATGTACATATATATCATATATCATATTATATATATATTATAACGTTTTTAGAATACATGATTAGTAAAGAAATGCTCAAACTGGATGCATTTGGATTGACTTATTGTCATGTATATTATAATATTTCCTTCCATTTGAAAACGCGCAGACTCACCGGTGGGGGTAAAGAACAGTAGGCAAAGGATGATTCGAGCGAAAACAAACTTCGAAAGTTCTGTATTTAAGGTGTGTATATACATGATCACCAACTTAGGTCACACAGATATAGATGGACTCCATCAGGTCACTTCAAGCGCAAACCCCATCTCATGAAATCATAAATATGTGTTTACATAACACGCGTGTGATGGTAAAGTCCCGGGCTTTATGCTTGCCGAATGCGTTAGTTAACTATACCTGCACACAGCGTTGTTCCCACGATCTAACCAGGAAGTTATGGTTATATTTGTGTATTCTATGTCAGACTTCAGTCGTCACGCATACCCGATGTATACAAACTGTAGATGTCGTGTTGTATATTCTCATTCACTCGCTATACACACTGGAATAATCACTTTTCCCTACTTCAGTAATTAAAATCGATGTGGGCTGTCATTAAAACGCAGTCAGAGGGGAATACAATACACTGCTATACAAACCTGCTGTGTATGACTTTGTGTACCGGCTTTTAATGCCAGATTCGTGATCACTCAATTTCCTCAAGGGATAACTCTTAAGTTGTTACTTAATTGAGACGCTTTTAGCCTCTGAACAAGGGCCTGGGGTAGCATAGCGAGCTATTTTGAGATATTGCGAGATATCAGGCCATGTGTTAGTTTTTATTAACCGTACCCAGTCTCCAGTCACCTCAGTCCCGTCCTCCCAGATCCAGGACGGGGTTGTCGAGTTTCTCTTCGCTCCGATCCAGTGATTATATATGTGTGCTGCTCACTGATGAGGTTCTGGACATATTTACATATAAAACTATATGAATTATACACGAACCATATGTCCACATGTAAATTATCAAAAGTGAGCATATTCTATACTCAGATCAGTGGTAATTCAAGGTGCTTGTCATAACACAATTTAACATTAAATATCTTTACAAAATGTCTCTCATAAATCCGAGTTCAGCTGCCGCATTCCCACTGATGAGATCTCCCCCGAGTGATTGAACATGATTTTATTTGCTCCATTATGACGAAACAAGGGCCCTATAAACACACTAATTTACATACATTAGAAGATTAAACAGTATTATTTATTTTTGTGTTTATTCTAACATACCAACCATCCATTAGGTAAAATTACAGGAGACATGAACATTGTTGCTTGAAGCCAAGATGAAAACCCGCAATATATATATAATTCATATAGTTATTTTTTTAAATTGCCCGGCCGTTATGTGGCTCACTTTTGTCTCCATGATATTATAAGTTATATGTAATCTAATGCAAAAAACAACCTTTCCATGGTAGTAAAAAAGGCAACACACCTGATGGACATTCATCTCGACCATGATGAAAGCACGGACAAGTAGAAAACCCATTTGACTGTTGTAGAGGAACATTATGATGATATTCGCTGAATATGTGATTTGCATAACATCAATATATCAATTTTTTTTTGTGGTTGATAAGGAACAGATTGTGATTATCCAATGATCAATTCATGTACTGACATTGTCTGACAATCAAACAAGCACAAATCTAGGTTTAATATATAACGTTAAAATTCTTAAAATTGTTGAGGCTATCGCTGTAAAGATGAATCCCAAATAAGATCGTATGGATAGGTACACACAATAAAATGATATATTTATGCATTTTAGCTGGCTCCATTGAGTTGGTTATTAATGATAATATGAATTAACCCTATTGAATTGCATTATCTTAACTAGTAGACGTAAGCTGATGTAAGAACACCTTTCATTGCGGGGTAGACAGGCATAATAATATTATATAAAAGATTATATTTATGGTGTAGATCGGTTTATATGTTTGCGTTCTTATGTCTGCAGAGCCTCATAGTCGTGCTCCTGTTCTGATGCTGCCACCTGGTGTACAAGATCCGAGTAAACAGCTCCATCAGTGCTTTGATTCTTCTCGATAGGCGACGTTTCGTTAACACCATTATTGTTCATATAAATCGGAGGTGCCCCACTATCTTCTTTTTGCTTTGTCCTTCTGAAATAAGAGAGACTTAAAGATGAATGGAAGTACATCACAGGTTGTTTGGCACGATAAATTCAATATCATTCAATTTTGTTTATTATCATTATCATAATGACACTCGCCTTATGGATTTGATGATGATCACAGGAACAAGAATCAGCAGTTCTATTCCTATGATTACCCCAGCTCCGATTCCCACACCCTTCCACACGGAACAACTTGCGGTGTCTGTAACATTGATACAAGTTGGGAAAGTAGAAATTGAAGAATCGATCAGATTCTGATCACGATCGTAGCAGAGTGTCGGACTACAGGATTCTTCCTGCGTCTAGTCTACAATAATGGAAGATATATCAGCGATTGCAATACTAATGTATTTATTACCGCAATCTGAAGTCTGCCTGGTTGACCCGGGTGGTAAAGAGGATCGAGGCATTGATGGCGTAGTGGATGGTGACGTTGTAGTTGTCGATATAATAGGGAACGGTATAGTCGATATCCATCTCATCCATATCAGTGAGGATCGATGGGTTGATATTGATTTGATTGTAGTTGATGACGTTGTCCACGGAAGTGTCGGTATGGATCGACGCATTGATGACGTAGTGGTAGATGACGTAGTGGTTGATGACGTAGTGGTTGATGACGTAGTGGTTGATGACGTAGTGGTTGATGACGTAGTGGTTGATGGAGGTGTCGGTATGGTTGTTGTTGTTGTTTTTGTTGTTGTTGATGTCGTCGGTGTTATTGTTAGAGCATACGCGCACACACCTGAGGAGAGAATAACATCGAGATACGTGTATCAAGCCGTCTGTAATGGAGACCATCAGACTAATCTAATATTGCTTCAGTTATTTATCATCGGCTAATTCACCTTTTTCACACACATAGTGTAAGGAGGTGGATTTCCTCGCTTCATACCAAACGCCTGTGGTAGCGTATAGAGCTACATCTAGTGAATTATCTCCAATTGTTGTGACGTAAGGAAACCAGTCTCCAGTGACCTCACTCCCGTCCTCCCAGATCCAGGACGGGGTAGCTGAGGTTCTCTTTGCTCCTATCCAGTGATTCCGGGTGCTGCTCTCAGATGATGATCTTATGGTGGAGTCGATGTGAGAATGCATTGATCAGCTGGTATTTGGTAATGCATAGCTATTAAAATTGAATTGTTAGTATTTCATTTGATAAAATAGTTACAGGAGCCCCCTCATGAATCCCAGTTCTCCTGCTGTATTGACACTGATGAGATTTCCCCCGAGAGACTGACAACGTGTCATGGCGTCTGAGTAGTCGAGGACACTTTCTACATGGACTCCACCTGGTGCGTTACTGGAGCTGACGTAGTAACACTTGGAGTTATACTGCTCACTCCAGCCAGGAGAAGTCGAACAGGGACAGCTGTGAACTGCAGGATACGAACAAATAATGTATTGTACGTATATGATGACCATATAGATACACAGATACAGCAGCTTATAGACCTACGTTTAGACATGACTAAACCTAACGTATTCTAATTGACGTATCGTCATGTATAAAATCAGATTTCCGTTCATTGGTATACGATCGAACTCACCTGAGGGTAGAAAAAGGAGCACGCAAATGATGGCTCGAGCGAGAATAAAATCGGCAACTTCTGTTTTTACGGTGTGAATATTCATGGTCACTAACTGACGTACGTCACACGTGTGAATGTGGATGGGCTCGATCAGGTCACTTCAAGCTTAAAGATTTTAGTAATATCCTAACTCACGCTTGACGTTAAATTTCTACGACTATAAGATTGTGATACATGTTCGCCGTAATTCCCACGATCTAACCAGGATGTTTTGCGCTGGTTATATTTATGTATTCTATGTCAGACCTCTGTCGTCACGCATGACCCGAGCTATACATACAACATGTCCTGATACATGTCCCCATTCACTCTCTATACACACGGGGAGATGCTTTAATAATTGCATATAGACTTTGACGTAATCAATGAGCACCACTAATCATAAGCATCGCTGTAACAGTACACGTTTGTTAGGCAGTCGATTGTTTAATAACTTACAAGACCTAAGTACAGATAAACACATACTTTAGGTCTAAGTCATAGCTTGTAAATTATAATTCTGATCATATCCAGGCTACCTAGATTATATATAGACGGTCGGTAGGTTCAGGTGTAATATAATCTTGGCAACGTAACGTATGCAATTGAGCTAATTAAGAAGGTGAAAATTCAATTATTTCACGCGCGGTATCAGTTATTTATTGCATCAACTGAGAGTCTAAATGCTGCATATAGTCCACGTAGGTGGAGCAACGTGCTGATAGTCGTCTGATTGAGGTCACACTCATCAATATAAGAAATATAATCAAAGCCCGCTACATTATTATTATTTGATATGAGCCACAAATGTCACAATAAGATAACTGCGCATTGCACGTTAAGTCTAAATCCTCATCATTCAAGTTTAATAGCACTAATAATACATCTTCTAGATTAATTTTATCAAATTGATAAATAAATAGTTAGACTAAGATACAAATAAATAGCGTGGTCGGTTGAAGATATTTCTTCTTTGCTGTTTATATGATTGCTTGTATAAGAACCATGAGGTAAAACATGACCTTAAGGTGAAGTAGATCTATATACCAATGTTTACGTCTATACCTGCAGAGCCTCGTAAGCGTGTTCCTGATCCAGTGTCTCCCCCTGGTGTGCAAGATCCGAGTAAACAGCTCCATCAGTGTTTTGGTTCTGGTCGATTGGAGATGTTGGCGTACCACCGTTATTATCCATATAAATTAGAGGTGCCTCAGTTTCTTTTTTTTTGATTTGTCCTGTAATAAGAGACACTAAGGTAAACGATAGTGCATCATAGATTGTAAGGATATATGTGACATTTGTGACGTAGTATCATTTGTCAACGTCATAATTACACTCACCGAATTAATTTGATAATGATCACGGGGACAAGAATCAGCAGTTCTATTCCTATGATTGTCCCAGCTCCGATTCCCACACCCTTCCACACGGAACAAGTTGCCGGGCCTACATCGTTACAACCGTGACACAACATTAGAAATGGAGGAATCGATTCACATCCGGATCACCATCAATGTACTTGATTCAGATTTAAGTTCGGATACGTACTGAATATAATATACAGTATCATGACATTAGGCAGCTATTTAATATAACAGTAATTGAAACATTATTTTATTTTACCGCTGTCTATAGTCTGCATGGTTGTCACTGCTGGTGAAGAAGGTGTGTCTAGGGCTGGTGTGGTGATGCTCGAGGATGTGCTTACTGGCGCAGTACTGATCCTCGCCTGTGAGGATCCAGAGGCAGATGTAGTGGTTGGTGAAGTTGTTGTTGTTGTAGTTGTCGTTGTTTTTATTGTTGGTAGTGGAGTAGTCGCGCACTCGTCTAATGAGACCATTACATGTTTAATTTTATGTAAAAAACATTCATCCCTTCAGGATTCCGAAATACTGATTTAATATTGATTAGGAAATTTATTTTTGGGTTTTCACCTTTTTCACACATATAGTGTAGCAAAGTGGAAATTCTAGCCTCAACCCACGGGCCTGTGGTAGCAGCAAGAGCTATATCTAGTGAGTTATCTTCTAGAGGTGTAAAGTGCGGAATCCAGTCTCCAGTTACCTCACTCCCGTCCTCCCAGATATAAGACGGAGAAGCTGAGCTTCTCTTGGCTCCTATCTAGTGATTATGTGTGCTGCTCACTGACCTGGAACATGATTACAGAGGATGTATCTGAATTAAATGGCAATGCTGGTGACTGGGAATCGGGATGATGTTTGTTATGATAGTTACAGTAAGCTTGTGTATTGACACTGATGAGATTTCCCCCGAGAGACTGACATCGTGTCCTGGCGTCTGAGTAGTTGAGGACACTTTCTACAGGAGCTCCACCTGGTGCATTTCTGGAGCTGACGTAGTAACACTTGGAGTTATACTGCTCACTCCAGCCAAGAGAAGTCGGACAGGAGCAACTGTGTACTGCGGTATACAAACAAAAGGGGTGTTTTATTACTGTCGCCTGAGCACACATTAATATTTATATACTACTGTTTGTAAAACCAGAAATAATTTTGAGACGACGTGTTATATGTCCCTTATCCTGAAATAGGTGATTGAACGGCCATCCCAATACTGTGGTGTCTACTTGCGAGATAACTCACTCTAAATCAATATGTCTTATAACTATTGTATTAGCATACTTACCTGATGGTATGACCACGTAAAATACCACCGAAACTAACATAAAATAAAACGATAGATTTGAGGATCGACGATTCATCGTTGGAAGCGTGAGGTTTAGCCTATTAAGCCACGGTAAGAGCAAGCTGATACCCAGATCCCAATCAAATTGAAGCAATTTGTCCTCTCCTATTACGCCCGTCCTGGGTATTTACTTCGCATTCTAATTTGTCATGTGTTGGTTGGACCTATTAATTATCATGATAACCAGGAAGTAACTGTTATATTTGGAATTCACCTTAACATAATCATCACGCATGGCCGGAGCTTTACAGATAATATGTCTCGTTATATTTCCTCATTCACTCTCTATAACACACAGGGATATTAACATGACCTAATTCAAGTTATTCATATAGTATTTTAAGTCCCACTGGCAGTGATAAGAGTTTCAGAAGCGTATATTATGTCGATTTTCAGTATATTATTAACTTAATTTGCAAACATTTCGAAGGTACTAATAATATATTGCTCCTTTGTATTTACAATGTAAGAGGATGTTGATCAAAATGCGTGCGATTGTAATATATAATATTCAACATCTATGAAGCACAACCTGGAGTGTGTATATATAACTGATGAATACTGTAAAACGCATTAATGGCAAGGACCATGTGCTCGGTTATACGTAAACTCACGCACGTGCATGTAGATGTACATTAGTCTCACGAGGTAATTCACGCAAGCGGGGTGGATATCTTGTCTATGTGATTTCAAGTTTTACTGATACTGTCCAAATATGTCTCTTAGTGCAAATATATCCGGGCTTGGCTTTTCAGATTTTATGTAGCCATCTGAGAATCTGTTTGGTTTCCTTTTGCCTACTTTTTGTATTTATATTCATCTATGGCAGCTCAGTTAAAATGTTTCTCTTGGTCGGCATGCCTCACTCCATTAATAGTGGCGTTTATCGGGATGTAAAAATGTTTACAAGAATCGGTTAGTCAAGCTGTAATATCTTGACGATACAAATAATGGATTAGTCACCTTTTACGAATTTCTTGTATCCTGATGTTGATTACGAACACTTTATCAAAATGAAAAAATAAGATATATTTCCAGGCTCCCAACTTTAATGTCTAAAACAAATTGACTAGCGTCGCGCATCTTCTGAAGGGTAAGCATCACATACGTATATTTGAACGATTAGCATATACATCACAGCGCAAGTAACGTATTGAGTACATGGTATACTGATATCGAATAATATTAGTACATTTATAAATTCTTCTCTATAATCACTGGTAGTAAAATCAGCCGCTTGATCGAATCGAACACCGGGCTTGTTCGACATTTTCATCCTCAGCATCCTCATCCTCATTCTCGTCTTTCTTTCTCTTTCGTTTGTTTCCTACCTGATTGGTAGCAGATGCTGTCCTTTTCCTTTAAGTAAAGTGTGTTGTATTTGTATTTTGTTCTTTACATTTGTTACTAATATACAGTGCTGGTATCTGTTATTATCATTGATCTGATTGATGACAATCAAATAAGCTCCTTTTGCTAGACAGTGTGCTCTGGAAAAATTAAACCATCCGGTTTGAAGACTGCCCATTACATTCCACAACATTGACCATGGTGTCAAGTGATGTCTAAGTCAATGAGTACATACATATTGTCTGATACATATTATTGGATACACACATCCTTATAATGAATCAACGCTAATTATAAAGTTACATGTGATTCACAAAAGCTGGAGTCAGTTACACTGCTTAATGAGATCAATCACCAGGGGTAATTGTTCCACGATTCACGCTTACGTATCCAGAAACCAGTTAATTGTATATCGTGTTCTCCCATAATTCTGTGGTACTGTCTAATATAGAATTCGCTGTCCTCTCTCCGCTTGTTTTCTTCCTAACAGGAGTAGCGTACACCGGGTCGTCTGCTGGTGAATCGACAAGCTGGGAGACATTAGAAGTAACCAGTGAATCTTTGTTCGAGACATATTGTACTGTCTCATCTCTCTGGTTGTT